>JBBPDI010000003.1:16673322-16686100 GCA_037974545.1 Cucumis variabilis
CTATAAGATATTGGAGAGATATTCATTCAAATAAGATTTGAATTAAATATTAATTAAATATGATTTAATTAATTATTCACTATTTATTAATTATTAATTAATTAGTAGATTTGATAAAATAATCTCATAATTCTCTCCTACTCCTACTTCTATTTCAAGAAGGAAAGAGAGTTATAAATATCTAGAAGAAAACAGTTTTCTTTAAAGAATTCATCAAGAAAAAAGCCAAGGTTTTTTTCTCTCTAGAAAAATATTTCTCTCAAATATCTCTAAACCTTTTTCCATCCCAATTGGTTCCCACAAACCAATCTCATCACAGAGATTAGGAAGGTCTCCGACGGGTGGTGTTCCCAATTCGTGATTTGTAGATTCAGAGAAGTCATCGAAAGTAAGTTCTCTATCACTTTTGATTTAAAAGCATGCTTAGTTTTTATTTAGAATTTTAATTCTAAAATTTTGCCAATGTATTATTATTTTAAGATTACCAAATTAATTTGAGGAACGGGTCTTTAAATTCTTTGGCTGCCATAGGGCTTTTATCCCTTCAAAAAAAACATTCAAGGTTATGTCAATTTGTTGGTTACTTTCTTGGAAGAAGACCATATGAGAGATCACAAACCAAAAAGCAAATTAGTATTAACTGAAGCTACCAATGAATCAACAAGGATTGTTAGTGAAGCTAGTCCCTCATTAAGAGTTGATGAAACCAACACATCAGGTTAGTCGCATCCTTCTCAATCGTTGATAATTCCTCGATGCAGTTAGAGAATTGTATCACAACCTAACTGTTACTTAGATTTAATCGAAACTTGGGTTGTCATACCAAATAATGACGTTTATAATCCATTGTCCTATAAACAAGCAATGAGTGGTGTAGATAAGGACCAATGGGTTAATGCCATAGACCTTGAAATGAAGTCTATGTACTTCAATTTAGTGTGAGAGCTCGTAGATCTACCTGAAGGGTGAAACTTGTATGGTGCAAATGGATCTGTAAGAAAAAGAGAGATTCAGCTGAAAAGGTATAGAACTTAAAAGCTAAACTTGTAGCAAAAGGGTATACCCAAAGGGAAGGGGTTGACTATGAGAAAACTTTTTCCCCTGTTGCATGTTAAAGTCTATAAAGATTCTGTTGTCCATAATCACTTTTTATGAATATGAAATATGGTAAATGAATGTCAAGAATGCTTTTTTGATTGACAATCTTGAAGAGAGTATTTGTATGTCTCAGCCCGAGTGGTTCATAATCCAAGGTCAGGAGCAAAAAGTTTGCAAGCTGAATCGATCCATTTATGGGTTAAAACAAGCATCTAGATCTTGGAACATTAGATTTGATACTACGATCAAATCTTACAGTTTTGACCAAGACGTTGATGAACCTTGTGTATACAAGAAAATCAACAAATATAAAGTAGCATTCTTAGTACTTTATGTGGATGATATCCTTCTCATTGGAAATGATGTAGGATACCTAACTGACATTAAAACTTGGCTAGCAGCCAATTCGAAATGAAAGATTTGGTCGAGGCACAATATGTTATAGGGATCCAAATCATAAGGACAAAATACTAGCAATCTCATGTAACCTATATCGACAAAATGTTGTTTCGATATTCGATGCAAAACTCTAAGAAGGATTTATTACCTTTCATGTATCAGGCTCACTTGTCTTATGAACAGTGTCCTAAGACACTTCAAAAAGTTGAGGATATGAGATGTATTTCTTATACCTCAACTGTGGGCAGCTTAATGAATGCTATAATCTGCACTCATCCTTTTTAGGAGAACGTTGTCGAGCCAAAGTGCTTCTTTGGCGTAGCATAAAGCAAAGGATGCATTGCAGACTCGACTATGGGGGTTGAGTACGTCCCTGCTTATAAAACAACAAAAGAAGCACTTTGGCTCAGGAAGTTCTGCATGATTTGATAGTGATATGGATCAAGAAATCATAATTGAATCAAATGAAGAAGTTGAAGAGATGCAATGCTTGGAAGTTGAAGAGTTATTTTGACAATCCAAAGTCATAATATTAAATGTTTAAGGAATTATGTATTTATGTGCTTTTCATTTATTATGGTAGTTGAAAGGTCATAGAATTCAATGTTGTGACCTTCCATTTCATATTTTAATTAGTATAAATAGGATTGTAATTTCTACATTAAATTTTTTTTGGGATGAATGAAATCTAAACAAAAATTCTAGAATGTATAAATTTGTTCTTGTGTGTCATTGTGATAGAATGCACGAATATTTGAAGCATTCAAGTGAGAATTGATCTGTATTTCTTGTAGAGTGCTTTGAAGATAGAGGGTTGATGGAAGTTTCTAACTTTGTTCGATCCTTGGTTTCTTAGATCATCTAAGTAACTTGAATCTAGCCTTTCTTAAAGGTTGAAATCAAATCGATTTTGGAGTTGTTTGGGGTTATGTTCTTTGAGTCTTGTTGTTCAACATGGTTCTTAGATCCAGTGTCCAAGGGTTTCTTATCAGGTAGTTGTTCCAAACATTCACATGCCCATCAGTTTATATTGTGATAATAGACTCTCACTGCTAAAGTGTTGGAGGGTCTTCTAGAAAGTCTAGGTCTGCGAGTTATGTACATTAGGTGATCTAGGGCAAGTGGGAGATGTGTAATGGATATGAAGATGACATAGTTTATTATATTTGTATATATACATTTTATGTAATATACTAGTACATTTTACAATTTTCAATGTTAGAGGATAACTTTATTATGTACATCCCAAAGAGACTAGAATTTTAGTCCAGGTCGGAGTTCGTTGGGATTTATGGCTTAAAACTTGTAGATTTAAATATAATCCATTAACCGTTATTGATAAAGTATTATTATTGCAATAATTGTTATTCATTATATTATTAGTTTTGTCTTATTAACCCAAATTCAATAAACTAATATCCTATGTTGTTTAATGAGTCTTGACCAGTATGTAGACACATACATGGATCAATATTTGAGATAAACTTAAAGGGTGTATACTATCGAGATAAGGTTGGATACCTTATCTTGATAGCACTATGGATACGACTCATTTTGTATCCGATACAAATGCAATGATCTAACACATTCGCATAGTTGACATGCAAGTGAGGGTATCCTATACAATGAATTTGTGTAAGACCGAACCGCGAAATAATAACCAGTAGATGTAACTCTGTTAACTAGTTAGGTTTCTATTTCATTGGGATGACCTAGATAACTTAGTCTTAATCCTGAGTGTATTATGAACTCTTGTTTACAAGAGTTTATCCTTTGATTTGTACAGGTGATAGTGGCCAGATCGCCAACTCAATAAGCTTAACGTTTTGGAAATAAAACCGAGTAAAGAGCTAAGAACATAATTACACAAAATGGAATTCACTCATTTCCTACTTTAGGCTAAGTAGATGAGTATTCCTTTAAATGGTATGTCCAGGTCTTGAACAAAATGCCCTTCCTCTCTATGGCACGAGAGGGGTTTTAGTTTATTGGTAGTCATAAACATGTTATTCATTAGAGAAGCACTGTTATTTAAGGATTAGAGGTAACCCTGGGGTAAAGCGATAATTTGATGCACCTGGTGCTACGAATACTTGTGAAGGACTAACATACTAATACTGGTCTATATCTGTGGACATAGAAATATAGTTGTGAGTCTTTCGTGGAGTGTACACACAGTTAACAAATATTGATTAATATGGTTAATGAGTTTAGCCAGTTAATCTCATATCGTTGTAGCTTTTGATTTACAAATCCATAAGGTCCCCTTCCTATCTCATAAAGGGTAATGATATTTATTTATATTGGTTGTAATTTGAAAGGAGAATGATACTCGTCTGGATTGGAAGCAGATGAGTCCATTGGACTGATGATACTGTTCAGTTTATGTGGTCTGAGTGTTGTCAAGCTCTTCAGGCTCCTATTGGGCGAGAGGAGTTTAGAAGAGTCTTATTTTCTATGGATAGTGGTAAGGCTCCTTATCCTGATGGATTTTCTGTTGGTTTCTTCAAAGGTGCCTGGTCTGTGGTTAGAGAGGATTTTTATGTTGTCGTTCTGTATTTCTTTGAGACTTGTTATCTACCACATGGAGTGAATACTACTACCATTACTCTCATTCCTAAATGAAGTGGGGTTGAACATATGGAGGATTTCATACCTATTTCTTGTTGTAATGTTATCTACAAATGTATTTTAAAACTTTTGGTTGATAAACTTCGTGAGTGGCTTCCTTCTTTTATCAGTGGTAATCAATCTGCTTTTATTCTAGGGAGGAGTATTATAGATAATATTCTTCCCTGTTAGAAACTTGTTAGGGGTTATCAAAATAAATCTGGTAAGCCTCGATGTACTATGAAAGTTGATATTCAAAAAGCCTATGAATTTGTTAACTGGGACTTTCTTTTTGGCTTGCTGATGTCTATTGGCACTCCTTTAAGATTTGTTAATTGGATTAGAGCTTGTGTTACCTCCCCAATGTTTTCCATTATAATTAATAGCTCTTTAAGAGAGGTTTTTTCTTAGGAGAAAATGTTTGAGACAAGGTTATCCTTTATCTCCTTTCTTATTTGTGATGGTTATGAAGGTACTCTCTCGTATGTTAAATCAATCTTCTTAAAGTTTCTAGTTTCACCAGCTTTGTGAAAAGGTTAGATTAACTCATCTAACATTTGCAGATGATCTTATGATATTTTGTGCAGCCGATGAGTCCTCTCTGAGTTTTATTAACGAGACTCTTCAAAAGTTTGGTGAGTTATCAGGGCTTTTTGCTAATCTCAAAAAAAATTCTATCTTTGTTGTAGGAGTTAATAGTGAGGAATCGTCTCGTTTAGCGGCAAGTTTGGGTTTTGTCCTTGGGCATCTTCTTGTTAGTTATCAAGGGCTTCCTTTAATTTTTGGGCGTATACGTCCTTCTGATTGTACTCCTCTTATTCAGCAGATTATCAACTGAATTCTTTCTTGGTCTTCTAGAGTTTTATCATTTGCTGGTAGACTTCAGCTTGTTCGTTTTGTGCTTCATAGTTTTCAAGTTTACTAGGCTAGTGTGTTTGTGTTGCTGGCGAATGTGCATTATGAAGTTGATAAAATCCTGAGGTCTTATCTTTAGAAAGGTAAGGAGAAGAGTAAAGGTGATACTAAGGTGGCATGGGCTGAGGTGTGTCTTCCATATAAAGAGGGTGGACTTGCTATCCGTGATGGGCCTTCATGAATACTGCGAGTACAATGAAGATTCTTTGGTTGATGCTAACTAATTCGAGTTATTTGTGGGTTGCTTGGATGGAGTCTTATATTCTTAAGGTGAGGTCCTTATGGGAGATCAATGTTGGGGTTGGTCGATCTTGGTGTCTTCGGGCTATCTTGCGTAAGTGGGATAATTTGAAAAAGCATGTTAGAATGGAGGTGGGGGAGATGGTCGGAGTTGCAGAGTGTGGTTGGATCCTTGGTTGCAGGGCGGTCCTATCCTTCAGCAGATTGGTGTGAGGGTGATTTATGATACTACAAATAGGCGGGATACTAGGCTGGCTAAGTTCATTGGTTCGGATGGGCATTGGAGGTGGCATCGAGTTTCTATGGATTTAATTGATCTTTGGGATAGGGTGTTAATCTGTGTCCTAGTGTTAAGTATAAGTGGGTTTGGATGCATAGTCGCCAGGATGGTTTTTCGATTGCTAGTGCATGGAATACTATTCGTGTTTGCAAGTTAGAGTTCGTTGGTCGAATTTACTATGGGGTGGGGCGAATATCTCCAAGCATTCCTTTTGCGCTTGGTTGGCCATCAGAGACAGATTGGTTACTAGAGATAGGTTAAGTCGATGAGACAGGTCGGTTCCTTTGTCTTGCATTCTTTGTAGGTGGAGTTGTGAGTCTCGTGATCGTTTTTTTTCATGTCCTTTGGATGTGAAATTTGGTCGAGGGTTCTTCATGTTATAGCTTCCTCTCATAGGATTGTGTATTAGGGGGTTGAGTTGTCTTGGATTTGTCATAAGGGAATAGGGAAAGGATGTAATCATTGTCTCCATGGTGGTTAGGCTCATGAGCCTATGGTTTTGTTTCAGCTCATCTGTTCTTGTGTCCATGCTCGTGTTGCTTCTTGGTGTGAGAATGCTCAAGATCTTTTCGTCTTTCCTTTCTTTGCTTGTCCCCGGGATGTTGTGTTGTTATTTCATCGGTTTGGTTACTTTGATTATTTTTGCGTGTTGTTCTGCCCTTTTGTCTTGTTATTGTTTTTATGTTGCTTTGTTTGGTGTTCTTTCTTTGCTTTTTTTGCTTTCTTCATGTTTGTGTGAGCGTTATACGCTCTTGTGCCTTGGCCTCAGTCTGTAAGGTCCTCCTTGTTGTTGTATAATAATATTACGTTTAAAAAAATATGATTTTAATTAATAATTAATTAAATAATATTTAATTATTATTTCATTTAAATCTTATTTAATGAACATCTCTCCAGTATCTTATAGTTTTATATTAATTTAATTAAATAAAATAAAACAAAAATATTAATTAATTATTCAATTAATTAATAGCTAAATTAAATATCTTATATTTAACTTAAATTAAATTTGAATCTTATTCAAATATAAGTTTCTCTTGTAACCAATAATTTGAATATAAATCTAATTCACATTAAATTAATATTTGAACTCATTCAAATATTTTATCTCTCACAAATTAATTTAGAATCATGTCTAAAATTAAATTTATATAATAAAGTTTGATAAACTTTACATTATAATTTATCTCCATAAAATATACCAATTCCCAAAGTAAATTTGAACATTTCAAATTATAACCAATATAAATAAACCTTATTACCCTTTACGAGTTAGGAAGGGGACCTAATGGACCTACAGAATATATACTACAACAATATTCGTTAACTGTTTATGATAAAAACTCACAGCTAAACTCTTTAGACTATAGATATATTTTTGTATCCACGGATATAGGCCAATACTAGTAAGTTAATCCTTCATGAGTGTTCTTACCAATTGTTTAGTCAAATTATCGTTTTCCCCTTGATTACTTCTAGTCCTTAAATACGAGTGCTCCTCTAATGAACAACCTGTTTATGGACCGCCAATAAACAAAAAATCCTCTCGTACCATAAAGAGGTAGGGCCATTTGTTCAAGTTCTAGAGATACCATTTAAGGGAACAATCATCCACTTGTCCTAAAGTTGGAAAAGAGTAAATTTTATCTTGTGTAATTATATTTCCAGCTCCCGATACATCACATTCATTTGGCAATTTGGCCACTCTTACCATACAAATCAAAAGATAATCTCTTGCGAATAGGAGTCCATAATACAATTAGGATTAAGACTAAGTTACTTAGGTCATCGTAATGAAATAGAAACACAACTAGTTAACGAAGTTACATCTAGTGGTTACTATTTCGTTGCCTGGTTGATATGAAACCTCTGGGCACTGGATCTAAGAACCATGTTAAACAACAAGACTCAAAGAACACAACCCCAACAACTCCAAAATAGATTTGATTCCAACCCCTAAGAAAGGATAGATACATATTGCTTAGACAATCTAAGAAATCAAGGATCGGACAAAAGTTTAAAACTTCCATCAACCCTTATTCATGCATTCTATCACAAGAACAAAATTCTACATTCTAGAATTTTCAGATTTCATTCATCCCAAAATCTTCTTCTTTAAAATGTGGAAATTATAACCCTATTTATACTAATTAAAATATGAAATGAAAGGCCACAACATTTAATTCTATGCTCTTTCAACTACCATAATAAATGAAAAGCACATAAATACATAATTCCTTAAACATTTAATATTATGACTTTTGGGTTGCCAAAATAACTCTTTAACTTCCAAGCATTGCATCTCTTCAACTTCTTCATTTGATTCAATTATGACTTCTTGATCCATATCATTCTCCTCTTCTTCAAGAAAATTTATCCTCAAATCTGAAGAGTCTCTTTCGAGTATAGGTTCTGGTAGTTATCTTCTTTGCACTTCAATCCATGAACAACAAAGTTCAACATGAAATCTCTCAAATCATAACATTTTTTTTAAATAGATTTTCAAGATGATGACATTTAACATTGAAGGAAATTGAATTAGAAGACCTTGAAGAAGACAATTTTGTAGCTCAGGCCTAGATCTAAAATATTTAGGAAGACGAAATTATAAAACTAGGACTGAAAGTGACACTTTTTTTTGAAATTTTATATAATGGACAGAATATGAAAAGATGACTAAAAAAAAGAAATCATGAAATTAAAAGAAAGGTATACCTAATCTAGAGCCAAGGCTCTGATACCAAATGATATGAAACCGCTAGACATTGGATCTAAGAACCATGTTAAACAACAAGACTCAAAGAACACAACCCTAACAGCTCCGAAATTGATTTGATTTCAACCCCTAGGAAAGGCTAGATTCAAGTTACTTGGATGATCTAAGAAAACAAGGATCGGACAAAGTTTTGAAACTCCCATCAACTCTCGATCTTGAAGCACTCCACAAGTCAGATAGATCAATCCTCACTTGAATGCTCCAAATATTCGTGCATTCTATCACAAGAACACACAAGAAAAAAATTCTACATTTTAGAATTTTCAGATTTCATTCATCCCAAAATCTTCTTTTTTAAATGTGAAACTTACAACTCTATATATACTAATTAAAATATGAAATCAAAGGTCACAACATTTAATTTTTTTCCCTTTCAACTACAATAAAAGCACATAAATACATAATTCCTTAAACATTAAATATTATGACTTTTGGGTTGCCAAACTAACTTATCAACTTCCAAGCATTGCATCTCTTTAACTTCTTCATTTGATTCAGTTATGATTTCTTGATCCATATCACTGGTCTTATGCAAACTCATTGCATAGGATACCTTCACTCGGATGTCACTTACACAAACATGCTTGATCATTGCGTTTGTATCAAATACAAAGTGAACCATATCATAGTGTTACCAGGAAGTACACAGCCTTATCCCTATATTATAAGTCGTTTAAGTTAATCTCGAACATTGATCCCTGTATGTCTCTACATATTGTTCAAGACTCATCAAACAACCGAGGATGTTAGTTTATTGAATTTGGGTTATTAAGACAAAACTAAGAATATAATTAATAATATTTATTGAAATTATAATAATAACACTTTATTAATAACGGTCAATGAATTATATTTACAATCTACGAGTTTTAGGAGTTAAATTCCAACACCGTATCACATCTGAATGAGTGGGATCCTGAGGAATTATAATGTTTTGAAAGAATTAAAAGTTACTACCTATACGAACATGATGCACCTTTCTTTTCAATGGCTCGATCATAGAACTCCAAAGATAAGCGTGCTTAACTTGAAGCAATTCTAGGTTGGGTGACCTCCTAGAAACTTTTCTAGTATGTATGTGATTGAGGATAAAGCATATTGAAAGGACTTATGTTGGTTTGTGGTGAGAACTTTCACTCTAATAAGCCTTTCTAGGACATGTAAGGATGATACTACTGGGTCATAGAGGATGCAGGGGAATGTCGGTGGTTCGAATTCTGAATCTTGGGCTGAGGGCATTAAATCCAAGGTCTTAGGAAAAGATTGAATGTGACGAGATACCGGTTGAATGTGAACTCAGGTTCAGATAAAGGGAGAACCTCAAGTCCCAGTGATGAGTTTGAAATGCGTGATGATTTAAGCCCGTGGAACTTATTGACTTGTCATGATGGTGGTTTTATGTGGTCTGATACATTAAGAGTACATTTTTTTATCCTTATTGCTATTTTTGTATTCCCCAAAAAGGGTTTTCTCAAATCCATTACACAGCAAGTGCTTTTGACTTACGTTTTACGTTTTTCCTCTTAGGTTGTGAGGTATTGAAGATAAGTAAAGGATGTTTCTTAAGCATGGAAGCCAAGTTAAGAAGGAAAGGGAGGATTGTTATGTAAACTTATGTGGCTTGAGAGATGTATCATTATATCTCGCGTTCAAGGAGTTGGTTAGTAAGCGGATCGCTCCTTGACATAGATGGCTCAATTTAGAAGGAAGGCGACTGTACACCTAGATTGGTAAGGACAAGCCTGGGGACCAAGAGAGCTAAAAGAACTGAGTTAGGAAAAAGAAGCCCTGAACGCTATCCTTGAGTTAGGTTGTTGAGTGACCGAGGTGAAGAAAGAAATGAAGTCTTTACACCTCTAGGTAACCCTTCACAAAAAGCAGTGTTTGGTGGTAAAGAAAGAAAAGGAATCTTATACTCTAGAACACCTTGGCACGAAGAACAGTACCTAGTGGAAGAAGAAAGGCATGTAGATCAGACTTGGTTTTGTTATGCAAGAAAGAAAAATGATGTATTTTGTAATTTGATAACTTTTTGTAAAGTGTTAAGTTAATAAACAAAAGAAGTTTATTATTCCACTGTATTATTTTTTTTCGTGCTTATTGCCTGGAAATTAAAGTTTTGTAGGACTAACTATTAAGTACTAGGCGATGGACCTATGTTAAGAGTTGTTTTTGGTTGCAAAGAGTTGTAAAGGTCTCCAAGGTTCAAGTAAAGAACTTTGCAAAGAGACAAGTGAAAGGAGTTATTCCGCTTACTAGGTGTTTATACGTCATCTTGCGAAGAGGTACATGATGGATTTTTAGGCCACATGCCCCCATCTAGTGGCATGGAGTGACAGTTGGATCATTGGCCATGGTCATTGCATGCTAGATGCTTATTATGTATCTCAACTTCATGTAAATACAAGTCCTCATTGAGTACAAGTTTTCCTATTGTTTGCTCAAGTGTAAGCAAAACAATAGGTTTCCTAAGTAATCCAGGATCGAACATAGAGAATTGATATCAAAGCTTAGTTATAGGGTTCATTCTTCATTCAGGCACTATAAAAAAATTAGAAGCATTTTTAAAAATAGCAAAATAACTTAAAATATTTACAAGCTATAACAAAATTTTGGATTCTATCAATGATAGTTTTCTATCACTATAGCATATCAATGATAGAATTTGCTATAGGTTATAGATATTTTGTAAAATTCGCTATTTTTTATAATTCCCCTAAGAACTATCTATACAGTGTAGTGAAGAAGTGCACGTGGAGCTTGCTAATTTTTTGGGTGGCCACATTTGATTATATGGTGAACTATATATATTTTGGGTTAGATAGACAAGTTTTTTTTTTTATACTGGATATATATAGGTGTGATATTTTGTTGATATACTTGGATATAGCTAGGTGAATTAATTTAGTTGATATTTTTGTTGATACACCTATAGTTAGGCTACACATAGATGGAAAGTTAGGTTGTTGTTAGAAAAGTTAGGCTAACTACATATATGTATATGGTTCATTGATATATATGTTAAAATATTATTAGTTTTTTGATGAAAAAAGTTTAGTTCATTCAATTGTTCAATTAGTGTGTACTTTAGCACATTATACGTGTACTCTCTTACTTTACTTATATACGTCTGGCTTCAAAACGGGTACACGAAAGATTATGAAGATATTTTAAAATATATAATTTAAAAAAAAAACTTGACGTGCAAAACGTGTTAAGAGTACTTACATTCTTGACATGCAAAAAATGTCAAGAAATCACATGTACTTGACATTTGCAAACTGTTAAGTTATAACTCTACTTACGCTTAAAATCTGTCAAACAAAACCACTCTTATTCTTGACACTGGATTACTTGACAATTAAAGCGTGTCAAGTAATCTCATATACTTGACGCCTTTTACCTGTCAAGTAAACTGATTTACTTGACGTTTAAAACTGTCAAGTAAGCCATTACTTGACACTTTTAAAAGCGTCAAGTAAACCTTTACTTGACAGTTGTTAAGCATCAACTAAGGTCGATTTTGTAGTAGTGCGTCAAGAATCATTAAGCACAATTCATTGTATTTAGATATTTAGACTATTATTCCTTCATCGCCATGCCTATAATGAGTTCGTTATTCATTTTTCCTCATTTCACCATGTCATCTTGCACTATGAAAGAACCATAGTGTAAACATTAGGATAGAAAGTATACTATTCATATGACATATTGTATAGATTATACCGCATGATTTTGTTGCACCATAGGATAAAGTAGGAGCTTAAGGTCTCTATGTTTGATCCTGGACTTAAATGGAAACCTTTCTTAGCTTACACTTGAGTGATAGGGAAGAAAACTTGCAGAATAATGTTTATCTTAAGCGATGTAGCAACACATGAATATGAGTGCATCTTTTAATGCATAACCCTATTTAATCGCCTAACAGTCGCTCAATCAGAGCCCAACATGCCACATCCACGATGATAATGCATGTGCATAATAAAACATACACAAAAACACAAGCATTTGTCTCTCAACTCCTCATTGCACATGTTAGTCATGTCCTCGTTACTTGCCCTTTCTAGTAT
This sequence comes from Cucumis variabilis, assembly GCA_037974545.1. Lineage (NCBI taxonomy): Eukaryota > Viridiplantae > Streptophyta > Magnoliopsida > Cucurbitales > Cucurbitaceae > Cucumis > Cucumis variabilis. The sequence goes on from JBBPDI010000003.1 coordinate 16,685,711, forward strand.
TTGGCGAATTACAGTGGTCAAATGATGACTACCAACTAACGCGATTACTTTTATAAGTTAATATTCTTATCAAGAACTTATCACAAACCTAAACTACAGATAATACTTTGATAGATGAATAGTAAAAACATGATGGATTGAAAAGGTATAAACATGCAATATATTAAAGAATATAGACCTTGGGCCACTATAAAATATGAACAAATACATTGCAACGAAATACAAAAATGGAAAGTATAGAAATGAACATCATGAAGGGATAAAAGCCCTATGGCAGCAGAAGAATTAAAGAACTATTACTCAATTTAATTGGGAATATTAAAATACCAGTACATTGGTAAAATTAGAATCAAAATTCTAAATAAATTCTAAGCATGCTTTTTATTTAAG
>JBBPDI010000003.1:16707189-16721261 GCA_037974545.1 Cucumis variabilis
GAAAATGTTAGTATCATTAAAAAGAATGTAATAATTCTTTCAACATTTTTGTGTAACTTCAAGAAATTTAAAAATTCAGTAGTAAATGGGTAAGAAAGCTTCAACAAAGACAATTGTAAATTTTTTTGAAATTTCTCAAGAGATTGAAGAGTAAAGGTGTTGGTGTGGGTTGCATTCTTTTTCATTCGACAAGAAAAATAAAGAACTGAAAATTCAAGATTTCTTGATCAAATTAATCAAGAATCCAATCTTTCTTTAATTCTTGATTAACTTGTTAAGATTCAAGATCTTTTTTTTCAATCAAGAAATTCAATTTTTCAATGTAAACAATAAAGTGTTTTTATAAAACTTGCTTTTAAACAAAGAATTATTTACAAGACAATTAAGCAGTGAATTTCAACCACTTAAATTAGCAAGTTTAAGCATGAAAGTAAATCAAGTTTTATGTATAACAATCAAATAAGAATGGTAAATAAAATGTCTAGTCCTTGGAAAGAAAATTATAAACAATTCTTAATTCTAATATCTCAATCTTGTATATTACATACTAAAAGAAATTGAATTTGAATTTCAACAATTAAATTGGACAATAAAATTGCAGAAAAATGAAATTCAATGCACAAGAGTTAGAGGATTGCTAGACAAAATATTAAAGAATCAACAAAATAGTCATACATCAAGAACACAATTAACTCAACACCTCTGACTTAAAGTACCTTAGCCTTCCATGCGTGGAAGAATTCTGCAGAAATTGAAAAGAAAAATGGGCGAAATGTGGGAAGAATTCTGAGATTTTTTTATTATTATTATTTGCAGAGAGAAATTGAATACAATTGAGAGAGTTAGAGTAAACAAAAATCAAGTGTTGTTTTGGTAATTGGGGAAAATGGGGTATATAAAGAAAAATATATGAATAACTGTCGGTTTCACTCAAACTCGTGACCCTGGACGTGCGCAGATGAAATTGGGAGGGAAAAATACTTAATTTCATAAAGTTATGAATTAAGTACAGAATTGCCACTCAAAAATTAAGGAAAAATCAAATTGCAGGCGCATGGATTCGAAGATGCAACGTTGAAGGCACACGAGGCAGAGAAAGTCAACATGTAGCTATCACACATAAATTTTGGATTGAAATTTTTGAGTTTTAATTTTGCAGGCGCTGAGGTTCGAAGCCACGACCTCGGGGTGGCGTGCGTGCAGCAGAAGGTGACGCGTATCACGGTTAGTTGTATTTACGAAAATGTCATTGGGGAAAATGGTGAAGAATTCGATTCGCAAGGTTGAATACTTGAACTGGTGACATAGGGCTTGAAAATACAAAAATAAATGGTGTGCAACTGAGGTTTGAACACTAACATCGAAGAGGATTGTGCGCAAAAATACAAAAACCTTCATGATTATTTATAATTTTTCCCTTGATCTTTAAATTACTCGTTTGAGCTCCGTTTTAGTTGGTTTTCATTGCATTGTTCTTATATCGAAGCCTACTGTCATAATCTACATAAAATATGAAGAAAATAAATATATGCATGTTATTGTAAAGAAATTAGACATGAAATAGTTGGACTATTTTAGACTCTAACTTTGGATGGGGATGATAGAGTCAACAAAACCAAGGACGATAGAGTGGTCGATGTGGTCAACAAAAGCATTTGGCTATCGCCCAAGACATCATAACAACAGACCCCATCGCCCTCCACTTCAACAACAACAAAACACCACTACTACTCCATCCTCCTCCTCATCAATGGAAAACCACCTCCAAGAGTATATGCAAAGGAATGATACCCTTCTACAAAGCCAAACCACATCTATTCGAAATCTGGAACTACAATTGGGGTAACTTGCTAGCGACTTCTTCGGAATGCCAAGGGGATCCCTCCCAACATACACTGAAATGCCTAACCAGACAGAGGAATTTTTGAAAGATCAGTGTCCAGCTTTGATACTTAAGAAGTGGAAGGAATCTCACCATCCATGCCCTACAATCAGAACGTAGAAATACAAGTTATTATAGATTCTTAAGTAAAATAATGAAGGCGTACCACATGAAAATAGAAGAAACCAGAGAGAATAAATAGGCAATTTAACTACTCTGTGAAAAGTTTACTGCAAAAGAACTTCAAGCCTATTTTATCCTCTTTTAGTGCTCTTATCGCAGATTATTAAGTAAAGAAGAGTAAAGCTCAACAAAGAAGACATGGTGCACGAGGAGATTCTACCAACCGCTATACCGCAAGGAGACAGTTGTGAAGTGATCAAGTCGCTAGCAAACAAAAAAAGTTGGTGAGAATGTCAGAAAAGTATAACTGGAACAAGTGGTGCAGCATAACTACGACTTTTCAGAAGGATTAGTGGCACGTGCCGACTTGTCAATGCCACCCTTAGCTGAGCAAGTGGCAAAGAAAATTAAGCAATGCATTCTTGTCGTTAAGCTTGTTCTCGTCATACAATACTGAGAGGTCAATGTGTGCGGTAAAAATCACTGAGAGGTGTATACCTTAATTGACAAATAGCTACTGTCATTACATTCCATATAATTAAATATAACGCATCATTTAATCCATGTATTTGCATTCTGAGAGGCGAGCACATATGGTATAGCATTAAGAGGTACTCGCCTTAATTCGCAATTAATAGTTGCTTGTATCCTTTCTAAGTGTTGAAGCATCATTTAGTCTGTCTAGTAATTACCTTTTCTTTTTTTTCTCCTTGCCTATATTGAAGAACAATTTTTGCCATGCCACCCTACCATGCTCACCCTGCACCGCCATGCACCGTAGTAGAAATAGCTAGGATTATTCACATATTGTTCATACGTTTTACTGTATAGTCTATACAACATGATTTAGAACGCAATTAGATAAGTTAGGAGTTTGAAATTTCTTGTGTTCAACTATGGACTTACCAAGTATCTCTCTTTTCTTATACTTGGGCGATAGAGAGGAAAACTTTCACAATATCATTTTATTATAATAAATTTCTACACATGACTAGAAATGTACATTTTATCGTATACTCCTAGTTTTCCATCTGGTAGTTGTTACCTTTAGAGTTAGTGTTGACATCATACGAATAAACAACCAAGTTTTTGGTGTCGTTGTTGGGGAATTTCTATAAAACTCTTCCTACTTAATTAACTGTATGCTAAATTATGCAGAAGTTCAATTTTAGTTGAATCGTGTACCTTAGTCGAAAGGTTCGCGAACAAGTTTATGAGTGCAGGCGAACAGCCTAAATTCCAGCTTGACCTTAAAATTGAGCAAACATTTCGGAGGAATCGTAGACAATGACAGAGACAGAATCAAATTAACATGGAAAATTCAAACAATAATCCTGCCAACCAGCAACAGGTCCTAGACCATAATCGTGCTTACCTTGCCCATGATATGGACCGTCCCATCAGGTCATATGCATTGCCAAACTTGTACAATTTCAACTCAGACATAACATCTTCGGTATTTTGGGAAAACTCACAATTTGAAATCATGTCAGTGATGCTTCAAATGATTCAAAATGCTAGGCAATTTGGAGGACACACATGCGAGGACTCTCAGAGCACATCCATAATTTCTCACGCGATGAGCTGAGCATACCATTTGTACGTCTTTTAATATGTTGGGTATATCACGCGATGAGCTGCATCTAGCATTATTCTCGTTCACTTTAGCAATAAAGCCATGCAATGGGCAAATTCTCTAGAAGAAGGGGAAATCACAACTTGGGATAGTTTAATTGAAAAGTTGATGAAAAGTTCTTCCCACCTATTGAAAATGCGAGAAGAAGGCAAAATTTGATGACCTTTGAGCAAAGGGATAGCTAAAACTTAATTGATGTGTGGAGAAGGTTCAAGCAAATGATTAAGGGATGCCCTCATCATAACATCCTTGGGTATGTCTTGATGGAATAGTTCTATTTCAGGTTAAGCAGGGATACACAACAATCTGTAGACATTATGTTCACAGGAGGGATGCTTTGATCATCCTATAACCAGATTAAAACGATGTTAGTCGCAATAGCCATCAACTGTCAAGAGTGGAGGGGTGAAGGCTTTGGCTCGCAAAATGATAATAGGGGAAGTAGAAGAGAGAGAGGTAGGATAGAAGAAGGACTCGAAAGGAATGCTATGGTAGCATTACAAGACCAAGTCACTAAAATGAACAAGATTTTACAATCTATGGCTCTATCACAGGTTAATATTGCAAGTTCTTTTCAAACAGTGCAACAAGTAACTAAGTTAAGTTGTGTAGGCTTTAGTGGACCTCACGGTGTTGACACATGCCCTATGAACACAGAAATTGTCACATATATGAAAAATGACCCCTAATCCAACACATACAATGCCAGATGCAGAGACCATTCCAATTTTAGTTAGGAAGGTCAGGGACAAAACATGCAACAACGAAAAAGTGGTCAATTAAATTACAAAGGTGAAGCACCTGGCTATCACAAAGACAATATCTCAAGTGACCACATCAACCAGCTCAACGCCATGGCTACTATAACATTCCTAATCAAACTTCTTCATCTCCTTCATCATCATTTATGGAAATCCTAATGCATGAATATATGTAAAACAATCATGCCCTTCTGCAAAGCCCAAGTCACATCCATTAAAAATTTGGAATTACAAATGGGGCAAACAGATAGCAACATCTCCGAGCCCTAGAAAGGAAACCTTCCTAGCAACACAAAAATACCAATCTAGGAAGGGAGCTTAGGGAAAGAAAAGTATCAGGTAGTGGCACTACGAAGCGAAAGGAACTTATCCATCGGCAAACTAGAGTCTGAACATAGAAATCCTACTTCTACCTCAGTTGCCGAGATCGACAGCTCAAGTAATAATTCTTATCCCTTAAACTTCTCCTTAACTAATGATAATTCTTCCTTGTAGAATAAAAACGTTCCAATTGAGGAAGTGAAGCATACGAGGTGAGGAGAGCAACATGGCAAAGTGTCTAACCAGGCGACAAGCTCCAATCCCTTAACACCCCCTCCATTTCCTAGTGGCGTAAGGAAGAAAGGCGACAAACAACAATTCAATAAGTTTATGGACATTTTGAAGCAGTTGCACATCAATATCCCATTTGTGGATGCATTAGAGCAGATGCCAACCTATGTTAAGTTTCTAAAGGATATCTTGGCAAAGAAGCGCAAGACCAATGCTTTAGAAATAGTAGCTAGCAAGACCAATACTTTAAAAATAGTAGCTCTAAAGCAAGAAACAAGCAATATCTTCAAAGGGGAATGCCAGCCAAGATGACAGATCCTGGAAGCTTTATTGTTCTCTACTCAATAGGCAGAATGGATTTAGGTCGTGCACTATGCGACCTTGGAGCAAGTATCAGCTTGATGCCTCTTTCTATCTTAAAAGAGATAGGAGAAGTATAACCAATGCAGATGAAACTCCAATTCACAGCAAATCTATAGCCAAGTCTGAGGGTAAAATTGAAGATGTTTTGGTAAAACTAGACAAGTTCTTGTTCAACGTAGATTTCATGGTTTTGGATTACAAAGTTGATCGGGAGGTCCCAATCATTTTGGAGAAAACTTTTTTGTCCACTAGTCATGCCCTTATAGATGTCCACAAGGGGAATTGACCATGCATTTCAACAATGAAGAAATAAAATTTAATGTCGCTAATGCGATGAAATTTCCCGCTGATGTTGAGAACTGCAACACAATAGAAGTCCTCAGTTGGGACTATTACGAGGGAGAAGGGTGTCAAGAGTTGTTTAGCACTGAAGAATTCTTTAAAGATGAGCTAAATTGGCGAGCAGGAGTGTGAACCTTTGGACTTGGAAAACAAAGGTGATAAGGGAATAATGCCATCAATTAACGAACCACCAGAGCTAGAGCTCAATTCATTGCCTTCTCAACTGAAGTATGCATTTTTAGAAGAGAATGACACTCTATCATTATCTCTACATAGCTGAGTGATGCTAAAGAAAAAGCATTATTGAACATGCTAAAACACCACAAGAAGGCGATAGGATGGACTCTAGCTAATATTCAAAGCATAAGTCCATCTTATTGCATCCATAAGATCAGGTTAGAAGAGGAATTAGCAAGCACCATTCAATTCCAGAGAAGATTAAACCCTGCAATGAAGGAGGTGATAGAAAAGGAAATCATTAAATGACTTAATCAAAGAGTCATTTATCTTATCATAGACAGTGAATGGGTCAACTCAATCCAATTTGTCCCTAAGAAAGGTGGAATGACTGTTGTAAAAAATGATTGGAACAAATTATTTCCAACGTGAATAGTCACATAGTGGAGAATTTGTATGGATTACCGTAAGCTAGATGCAGCCACTAAGAAGGACCATTTTCCCTTACCTTTCATTGACAGATGCTAGATAGGCTTGCAGGAAAAGACTATTATTGTTTTCTAGATGGTTATTCTGGTTATAACCATATTACAATAGAACCTGAGGACCAATACAAGACAACGTTTACATGTCCTTTTGGTACATTTGTATTTTGCAGGATGCCATTTGGTCTATGTAACGCACTAGGAACATTTCAAAGATGCATGATGGTTGTTTTCTCAAATTTCATGGAGAAATCAGTTGAGATATTCATGGATGACTTTTTGGAAAATCTTTCAAAGAATGTCTAAACGGCTTAGAGGAAGTACTAGAGAAGTGTAAAGAGACACGACTTGTGTCAAATTGGGAGAAGTGTCACTTCATGGTAAAAGAAGGAATTGTGCTTGGGCACAAAGTCTCCAATGCGAGACTAAAAGTTGACCCCGCGAAGATTCATGTGGTTAGCAAGTTGCCGCTATTCGGTGATGTTAAGCCAGTGAGAAGCTTTTTGGGTCACGGTGGGTTTTATAGAAGATTTATTTATGGATTTTTCCAGATTTCCAAACCATTGAGCAATCTATTGTGTGGCGATCAACCCTTTATTTTCAATGAAAAGTGTAGCCCTAAGGGTGCAAAGCCTTTCTCATCTATCATGGAGAAGTTATGTTTGAAGTACTTACCCACCTTCACGAGATACTCACAAAATTGCATGGTGACAGGTAAGTATAATCCCACGGGCCTTACTTGCATCATAACTCTCCATTAAAACAAGAAAAAGGTACGACGATTAAAAATAAAACCACCAAGAGACAGAGAGGAGGAAGTAAGTGAGGAATCTGCACCACCACCACCATAGCTAAAAAGGAAAACTCAGACCGCAAGTCAAGTGGTGGGTTTAGATAAAGAGGACCCAACTCTCGAGAATCCACCACATAAAAAAAGATACAAAGTCCTTATTAAGTGATTCCTGGTGGAAGACTCACCCACTGTCATCCCATGACAACCCTCCACCTGACGTAAATGATGATGAAATCAACCTTCTTCCCCCTCCTTGAGTGGAAAGTCACAATTCGACCCCTCCCGCTCCAAAAAAATGTCAACCTACCTCTACTCTCACTGTCTATTTCGCCCAGCCAACGTAGCCCACGTATAAATCAACTCTAAGATTCATCTCTCTCACCCCTCACCTACATTCATAATATATAAACAACTCTCTTACCCACCTCCCAAACACCTCAAACCTCTCTCGCACAATGAACATCTGTGTTGCCTAGCCAAAAAGCCCCTAACTCACTATCATTAACTTAGACTCTGAGCCAATTGAATCAAATGTACCCCTGTTACCTAGGGATGAAAGGAATGGTTTAACCCACAACACAACCTACACGAATGACATTATCTAGCCTATTGCACCCCTAACTATACTAATCCACTTGATCCAAGCATAATAGAGGAAGAGGTTCTGTAACGCCCTAGGCCCAAGATTTGAAATTCGAATCCCGACATTCCTTTGCATCTCCTCCGACTTGGCAGCATCATCCTTACTATTCTTAAAGACTTATTAGAGTGAAAATTCTCCCCACAAACAAACACGACTCCTTTTAGCATGCTTTGTCATCACTTACATGCATCCTAGGAATATTCTCAGAAGGTCACTCAACATAAAATTGCTAAGCACGCTTAACTTTGGAGTTCATATGATCGAGCCACTAAAAAGGAAGGTGCACCTTGTTAGTATAGGTATTAACTTTTAATTCTTTTTAAGTCTTTCTTAACATTATTTTCATGTCCTCGGGATCTCTCTCATTCATAAGTGATACCAATTCATTTATATCTCCCTCCTAATCTCAGACATTACATGCCCCACCAGCTTCTACTTGGTTCATTCCCGAGCCATATCTTACTGAGAGAGGTTTCGCTCTGATACCATTTGTAACACCCCGGGCCCAAGATTTAGAATTTGGATTCTGATATTTCCCTACGACTTGACAGCATCATCCTTACTATCCTTAAAGCTTATTAAAGCGAAAGTTCTCTTCACAAACCAACACGAGTCTTCAGCATGCTTTGTTCTCACTTACATGCATCCTAGGAATATTGCTAGGAGGTCACCCACACATAGAATTACTTCAAGCTAAACATGCTTAGCTTTGAAGTTCCTATGATTGAGCCATAGAAAAAAAAGGTGCACCTTATTGGTATAGGTATTAACTTTTAATTCAAGTCTTTCTTAACATTACTTTCATGTCCTCAGGATCCCTCTCATTTAGATGTGATATCAGTTCATTCATGTCTTCCTCCTCATCTCGGGCGTTACAGGTTCTTTGCCAAACAATGATAGAAGATGAAAATCTGAACGCGAAGGAAAGTGCTAGGGAACAAAAAAAACCAGCTAAAGATGAAGCGAAAGCCAGTGGTCTTCACGATGTACTTCATAATGTCATCGTAAAACCCATGAACATCGTATTTTAGGCTATAATTCAAGAAAATATAGAGCTAAAGGAACATATTGCTCTTTTGAGCAACCAAGTGTAAGGAATGGATGCTATAGTACTAAACCTCACCTCCTCTATTACCCAGTTGTCGTCCACGATGGACAACTTAACGAGCTTAATGTTAGCCCACTCTCACCAATCACGTCAAATGGCAGAGTAACAAAGTAGGTAATTTATGGCCTATATGGAATATGTGAACATAGTCTTTGTGCAGTGTGTCTCGCAGCCTACAATAGCACTTGAGCTGATCGCACCCATTCCCTTCATACAAGTACCCGATTCTACCATGGCGAGGGAGATCCTACTTTTCACCTAGAAAATTAAATTTGAGGGTTTTTGCTGAACTTAAAATTCTCATTTCTGCATTCTTTTTTCTGTAATCTTTTTGCGTGCTCCAATGAAATCTCTCTTGAGCTCACTGTGATTTCTATTTTTGCATATTACTGTTACCTTTGCTGCATGACTCATTTTGATATTCTTTACATGATCTCATTTGTTCTGCACAAGGATAACCTTCGTGAGGAAACTTCTGTTTGGTATAATTAGCTTGTAACTAGACTGAACACTTTCTCTAGCGAACTAAACTTAGTAAATATTTCTTACATTCTTTAGGAAAACAAGCCTTACCTCAACCCTCTTTTGTAAAATTTTCAAAGTCCATCTTATCATTCTCTTTTTTGCAATGAGGACCTTGTCATACTCTAAATTTGGGAGTGTGCGAGGTCCGAGTTAAATCTTTTAGAAAGACAAAGAACTTATTTCTTCTTCCAAAACAAAAGAGAAAAACTAAATAAAGTTATCCATATCTTGTCTTTGTTATTCTATTGAAATCAGAACTTCTATGTCACCGCCTTCCACACAAATAAATAAGATGTAAAGCTTCATAGAAAAGTGGGAGACAATAAACAAGTGGTGATAAGAGTTACAGTTGAGGAGAGGAACGAATTCATAGAGTTCGTATGGTTTTCCACTTAGTGCCAAATGTAAATAAATAACCCAAGTAATAAAAGGTTCTTAAGAAAAAGAAAAGGAACTGAGTTTTTCTGAAAACAACGACCATTTCAAAAAAATAATAAGAAGAAGAAAATAAGATTTTCTATAAATGAACAAGAGTATTTTGAGACTTAAGCTTGCCACTTTTAGAAATGAGAAAGATTTTCAAGTTTTAAGTATGCAAAAAGAAGAAGAAGTACTAGTATGCAAGGAAATCATAAAGGCATTCTGAAAGGATTAGTGCGAGCGCGACAGAAATCATGTATCAAGTCTTGAAAGGATGCTCAAGCATTATTTTAAATTTGAGGGTTTGATAACTTGTAGAAATACAAGTTATCATAGCTTCTTAAGTAAAATAATGAAGGCGTACCACATGAAAATAGAAGAAAACAGAGAGAATAAGTAGGCGAGTTAACTACTCTACGAAAAGTTTACTACAAAAGAACTTCTAAGTCTATTTTATCCTCTTCTAATGCTCTTACCGCCGATTATTAAGCAAAGAAGAGCGAAGCTCGACAAAGAGGACATGGTGCACAAGGAGATTCTGCCAATCGCTACAACGCTAGGAGACAGTTGTGAAGCGATCAAGCCGCTAGCAAACAAAAGAGGTTGGTGAGAATGTCAGAAAAGTACAACTGAGGCAAGTGGCATAGCATAACTATGACTTTTCAAAAGCATTAATGGCGTGTGCCGACTTGTCAGTGACACTTTGAGTATATAAACATATTCCCCCCTTCTCCCCCCCCCCTTTTTAGGGTGTGCTCATTTTGGCCAAAAAAGCAAGTTCTTTACTTTCTCCATTTTCTCCATACCTTGAGCTTTAGGTGAGAGCTTAAAGCAAAAGAAATAGGGATTGTTATTCACCACTTCCATTAACCCCCTTCACATATAGGAATAATCAGAGTTAAAGAGAATGAGAGATCAAACTCTGTAGGATGTTATGGGCGAAAGGTAAAAAATATTATGTATGAAAGAAATGCATTTCTTCTTCCACTCCTCCATCTTTATTGTCTATTTCATATATGTATGATAGAATAGTTAGACAACATTGAATGAGATCTTCTTTACTTAGAAAGTTATATGGAGCGTAGTAAGAGTTTTGTTCAGTTAAGTTTAAGTATCTTAACAATGTTCAGTCAAAAGAAAGAACAAAGTTAGGGGTCATCGTCACTAAATAGGTGAGATTACTCTTAGCTGAGCAAGTGGCAAAGAAAATGCAGCAATGCATTCTTGTTGTTAAGCTCGTCCTCGTCATACACTACTGAAAGGTTAATGTGTGGTAAAAAGTACCGAGAGGTGTATACCTTAATTGAGGAATAGCTACTATCACTACATTCCAAATAATTAGATATGCATCATTTAACCTGTGTATTTACATCCAGAGAGGCGAGCAAGTATGGAATAGCACTAAGAGAAGCTTGCCTTAATTCGCGATTAATGGTTGTTTGTATCTCTTTTAAGTGCTAAAGGATCATTTAGAATGTCTAGTAATTACATTTCCTTTTTCCACCTTGCCTATGTTGAAGAACACTTTTTGCCATGCCACTCTATCATGCTCACCTTGCACCGTAGTTTAAATAGCTAGAATTATTCACATATTGTTCATACGTTTTACTACACAGTCTATACACCATGATTTTGAACACAATTAGATAAGTTAGAAGTTTGAAATTTCCTGTGTTCAACCCTGGACTTACCAGGATAACCTTTCTTCGCTTATACTTGGATGATAGAGAGGAAAACTTACACGATATCATTTTATTATAATGAATAGCAACACATGACGAGAAATGCACATTTTATCACATACTCCTAGTTTTCCATCCAGTAGTTGTTACCTTTATAGTTAGTGCTGGCATCATACGAATAAACAACCAAACACTCCAAGTAATGTTTATAATCCCTTTAACTAAAAATACTTGTTCCTTGCAGAATAATGACACACTAAAATACAAGTGGATACTTCTAGGCATAATGAAGAACACAGGGAAGCATCCAACCAGGCATCCTCTTCTAATCTTATATTGCCTCTTCCTCCATTTCCCGATCGCCTCAAGAAGAAAGGCCATAAAAACAGTTTAAGAAGTTTCTAGACATCTTGAAGCAACTTCACATTAACATCTTGTTTGTTGATGTAGTAGTGTAGATGCCTTCCTATGTAAAATTCTTGAAAGATATTCTCGTAGAGAAACGAAGGATGACTAAATATAAGACAGTAGCTCTAACACATGCAACAAATGAAATCTTCAGAAATGGGGTACCAGAAAAGATGACAGATCCTGGAAGCTTTACGTTCTCCTATTCAATAGACAGTGTGGATCTTGCCCGTGTGCTATGCGACCGTGAAATAAGTATTAATTTGATGCCTCTCTCTATTCTCAAGAAGTTGAGACTAAGGAAGGCTTTATCGACCAAAATGGTGCTCAAGTTGGCAGACAGATCCATAGCGCATCCTAAAGGCAAGATTGAAGATGTATTTGTCAAGGTGGACAAATTTATATTTTTCAGAAATTTTGTTATTCTGGATTACGAAGTTGATTGGGAGGTTTTGATCATTTTAGGGTAACCATTTCCATCAACAGGTCGCACTCTTATAGATGTTCACCAAAGGGAGTTAACTATATGGCTTAATGACCAAGAAGTCACCTTCAACGTTGTTAACACATTGGAATTTCCCTCTTAAGTTGAAAACTACAACAAAATTGAAGGACAACAAGATGCATAGAGTGTGGTAAACTACAACGTTGATTAGAGGAGCACTAGTATTTAAGGACTAGAAGTAACCCAGAGTAAAATGGTAATTTGACCCAGCTGGTGTTACGAACACTCGTGAAGGACTAACTTATTGTTATTGGTCTATATCCGTAGATACAGAAATATATCTACAGTGAGAAGAGTTCAATTGTGAATATTTAGTAGAGTGACACACAGTTAATGAACATTGATTAATGTGGTTAATGAGTTTAGTCAATTAATCTCATATCCTTGTAGCTTCTGATCTGTAGGTCCATTAGGTCCTCTTCTTAGCTTGTAAAGGGTAATGAGATTAATTTATATTAGTTGTAATTTGAAATGTTCAAATTTACTTTAGTAATTAGTATAATGTATGATGATACATTATAATATAAAATTTATATTTTAATTAAACTTTATTATATAAATTTAATTTTGGATATGATTCAAAATTAATTTATGATAGATAAAATATTTGAATGAGTTCAAATATTACTTTATTGTAAATTGGATTCATATTAAAACTATAGGTTAAAATTTAATGTGTATATGATACACATTAAAACTATAGATTGTGAGAGATTTATTTTTGAATATGATTCAAATTTGAATTAAATTAAATATAAGATATTTAATTTATCAATTAATTAATTAGAGAATTAATTAATAGTTTTATTTAATTTAATTTAATTTAATTAAAACTATAGGATATGTGAGAGATTTTCATTAAATATGGTTTAAATGAAATATTAATTAAATATGATTTAATTAATTATTAATTTAATTAATTAATTAATTTAATATTTTTTTTAAATTAATAGGATCTCATGATTCTCTCCAACTTTCTAAATAAGACTTCCTAAATAAGAGGGAGTTATAAGTACGCAAAAGATAACAATTTTTTTAAAATCTGAGTCTTTGCCTCTCTATGCCTCTCTATGAATTCTCTCAGAGATTCTCTCAAAGTTTTTTTCCATTCCAATTGGTTTGGTTCCCACAAACCAATCTCATTTCAAAGAATAGGGAGGTCTCCGAGTGGTGGTGTCCCAAGTTTGGTGTTTGGCATATTAAGAGTCCTTAACGACCACTACTACAAAAACAAACTCTCTTGATGTTTTTAAACTGTCAAGAATCACTATTCTTGAGGTTTTAAAACCATCCTTGAAGTCAGTGTCAAGAAAGCCAAAGTTCTTGACGGTTGATAAAAACGTGAAGAATAGTGAATGTTGACGTTTTATAAATGTCAAGTATATAAATATTCATGACAGTTAAAAACCGTCAAGAGTATGAGTGTTTATGACATTTTAAAACCGTCAAGAGTATAAGCGTTCATGATATTTAATAACCGTCAAGAAATTAATTTTTATGATATTGAAAACCGTCAAGGATGCACTTGTTTATGACATTTTAAAACCATCAAGTATCTTATGAATTTTTTTTTAATTGTAATTTAAGTATATTTTTGTTCCTGTAATTCAATGATTCTATTTTAACACAAAACTAGTACACATATAAATTAGAACTTTCATATATAA
>JBBPDI010000003.1:16732660-16759886 GCA_037974545.1 Cucumis variabilis
CATAAATTAATTTTGAATCATATCCAATATTAAATTTATATAATAAAGTTTGATAAACTTTATATTATAATGTATCACTATACACTAAACTAATTACCAAAGTAATTTTGAACATTTGCAATTAAAATCAATATAAATAAATCTCGTTACCTTTTACGAGCTAGAAAGGAGGCCTAATGGACCTACAGATCATAAGCTACAACAATTTGAGATTAATTGGCTAAACTCATTAACCACATTAGTCAATACTCCACAGATATAAACCAATAAGAGTAAGTTAGTCCTTCACGATTGTTCGTAATACCAACTAGGTTAAATTATCGTTTTACCCCTAGGTTACCTCTAATCCTTAAATGCCAATGCTCCTTTAATGAACAACCTTTTTATGGTCCTACTAATAAACAGAAACCTCTCTCATCCCGTAGATAAGGAAGGACCCTTTGTTCAAGTCCTAAAGACACCATTACAGGGAACACTTATTTGCTTATCCTAAAATAGGGAATGAGTGAATTCCATCTTGTGTAATTATATTTTCAGCTCTCCACTCAATCTTGTCTAAAAAATGATAAGCTTATTGAGTTAACGATCTGATCACTCTCACCCGTACAAATCAAAGGACAATCCCTCGCGAACAGGAGTTCATAATACACTCAAAATTAAGACTAAGTTACCTAAATCATCCTAATAAAATAGAGACCTAACTAGTTAACAGAGTTACATCTAGTGGTTACTATTTATGGTCTGATCTTATGCAAACTTATTGCATAAGATACCCTCACTCAATTGTCAACTACACGAATGTTTTGGATCATTGTGTTTGTATCAAATGCAAAGTGAGTCGTATCCATAGTGTTACCAAGATAAGGTAGCTAACCTTATCCCTATACTATATACCCTTTAAGCTGATCTCGAACATTAATTCCTGTTTGTGTCTACATACTGTTCAAGACTCATTAAACAGCTTAGGATGTTAGTTTATTGAATTTGAGTTATTAAGATAAAACTAATAAATAATCAATAATAGTTATTATAACAATAACACTTTATTAACAATGGTCAATGGATTATATTTACAATCTACAAGTTTTAGGACATAATCCCAACAGTTAAGACGTGTTGTAGATGTTTTGGCAATGTTGGACTTGTTAGGCACGAAGAAGGATAAGAGGTTAATAGACAAAGGATGCTAAGCAAAATGATGGTTTAAAAAGGTTAGTAGGCGAGATGAGATGACTTTAGATGTTTTGGTTGGGCGGTCAAAAGGGGCAATATAATATCTAATTAGTGTTTAACGAATGACAAGAAAAGGAAAAGAACCTCCAAAGAGGTTATTTGGCATTTTAGAGAATGTCTAGGCATTGGATGGCTTAGTGAAACGACTTGAGAGTTTAGTATGGGTGAAGAGCATGTCGTGCGAAATAACTTTAGAGGCCAGTTAAAATGCGTTTGGTACTTGTCATTAGGTGGTAAGGACGCACGCGACTTTCCTCATTGTGAGGTTAGCATGCGGCTCACCTTAGCGAGGTTAGCACGTAGCAAGGCCCCAAGCCATGCGCACGTGGCTAACCTAATCCTCCATGTCAATGGACACCATTGGACTAATTTTGAGTTGTTTTGGTTTATTGTGATATTTTGGGAATTTTTTAGGAAAGTTTTGGATATTTTCTTGACCAATGGATTAACTAAGGAATAAATGTGATTTTTCCAAGAAAAGAAGACTTCGAAGGAAATTTTTGATTTAAGATTGAATAAAGTATTGTGAATGGAAAATGATTTTATCAAAGAGATTGAAAGCATGTTTTTAAAGTTATGATTTATAAATGATTTATGTTAAATGTTTAAGTTATGCTATGAAAAGTCTTTCAAGCATGTTATTATTTAAGGTATTTTTAAGTTTAAAGGCTTTCACTGACAAATGTTTTAATGTTTCATGTATTCATGTCAAGGTTCAGTTGAAGTTGTTCTAGAGGTGAATGACATTTAACATCTCTGGCCAAGCAAGCAGGTACTCAGGGTGGAGTGTGACATGAAAATTGTACCTTGCTATCATTTCATCTTCTATTATTTTAAGAGATTAAAATTTGAACGAAATTTGAAGACGAGACATCTTTACCTTAGATGTTCCCTCATAGGCAACTTCCAAAATTCTCCAAGCCTCCTTGGCTGGAGTACATGTATTAATCAATTTAAAGACATTATGATCTACGCAATTGAAAATTGCATTTATTTTTCAAGAATTTACCAGAGAGGCTTCATCCTCCACACTTGACAAAGATAGTTTTGGTTTATCTAAGACCTTTCCTTAAGTATCAGTTATCGGGATGCTCCCATCCAGTCTCCACTATTCTCATGCCCTATCCCAAATGTCACACCATGAGACCAAATGGAGGGCATGTCGCCTAGGTATTCAACACATATCTCTCATAAAATGATGTGCCAAACACCTAGTAAGCAAAACAGCTTCATAAATTACAATTTTGAACGTGGAAGTTGAAATTGTGAGAAAAAAAAACTTCATTAATAGACAACTATAAGGGTACATTCGATCATTAGTACATTTAAGTCCTCCAAAAGGGACAAAATACAGACTCAAGAATGACTCAACTTTACTCGCCTAACTCTTACATGATATGTGATAACTTGTAGAAATACAAGTTATTATAGCCTCTTGGAAAGAATAATGGGACCAAAACGTGTGGTAAGTGTGCCAAAACGAGTAGTTTATGTTGTAAATACATAATTATTTAAAAATGCACTCTACATAAGCTTGATGCCTACTTTACACCATTTTTAGTGTCTAAATGCAAGATTATCAACAAAAGAATAAGTTAGCAAATCGCAGAGTAACCCCCTCATAGACAAGGCGAGAAGACCAAATCACCACCTGAGAAAAGGTTTGCCAAAAGACAAAAGTGGCAGATGAAGTGATGTGATTTGGCTAAAAGGACAGTTTTTGGTGCTAACATTGTCAGAAAGATAGATTTTCCACCAAAATATGCCTATATAAATAGCACCATCATAATTAAGAAAAGCATGGCCAGACGTCTGAACAGACCGACCAAACACCTGAATGGGCAACTACCCCTTTGTTTGAAGAAGTGGATAAAAATCTAGATAGTTGGTAGCAAGGATTAACCTTACCACCATCTGTAAAGCACATCTTCATTTTCTCCAGTCAATCTGTGGTGTGAAACTGTAGTATGAGTGAAGAAGATCCAATCTCTATCTCCCTCTAACTTGTAATGCCTCTTTTCTTTCCATTTTTTTATTTCTTTACATTGTATGTTGTTCATATTGTACAGTGGCCGAAGACCTACATTCTTTAATATAATGTATAATTATACCCTTTTCAATATATCCATCTCTGTATTGTTCATTCGCCTTTGTGTTATTCATAGTTTATGTTTATGATGCATACTTGATAAAAAGCTTTATTTATAATTCTTATCGTGTTAGTTGAGCTATTTTCATCACTTGGTCAGTGTATGTTGTCAACTACCCGAAAGGGTAAGTAGCAAGGACATGACTAACATGCACAAGAAAGAGTTTTCTTGCCTTAATGAGATGACTAACATCATTTGTATCTCGAGAGGTGAACAAGTGTGATCAACAGGCACCGTGAGGTTGCTGTCCTTAAATGCAAATCTCTATAAGTAATATAAGTAAATACTTCTAGACATGTTTTATGTAACTAAGCTTAGTCATTTGGATCCTGAAAAGAGATCAGGTGTGGTTTTCAATGACTCTAAAAGGAGCACATCTTAATCATAAGCTAGTTTAGTGAGTTATATCGCATTGAGGTGGTCGTATAGCTTATTCGCTTGTTAGTATTAGACCTTCCTTCACCCTTTCCTTAATACAAGTTAGCTCATGCCCCACTTGCACCTTATTCTTTTTGTTAACTACCTCATTAAGTCACCTTTACAACATCTCTGGTAAACTTAAGTAGTTATAATTCTTTTACATTCTTTTGATCTATTTGTCATAACACTTAAGTGAGAAGTAGACCCTAAAATTAAGCTTTGATATCAATTCCTTGTGTTTGACTCTAGTTCATCTGGGAAAACCTATTGTTTTGATTACACTTGGACAAGCAATAGAAAAATTTGTACAACGAGGACTTAAAAATAGGTGGTAGAGACATTGAGAGCATTTTGCATGTAATGATCATGTCTACTCGCATGATGAAGAGAAAACTAGAGAGCATTTTGCATCCAATGATCCATATTTGGTGACACATCATGAGAATCTAAATATTAAATCCAACAAGGTTATGCCACAAACCTAAGATACAAACTATAGCAAAGCTGTACAATTCTAATTCAGCTAAATAAGTTTGTGTACCTTGATTCAAGGAAAGTTTTTTAGAATATTATTCTCTAAACGACATAATTTATTCCACCTTAAGTACTATGAAACACAATCCTAATTTCAAAATAATTACGTTCAACGAGTAATATATTTTGGGCAAAAGTTTCATAAAACAATAAGCAATATGCAGAATGACAATGACCACTACCAAAATGATACGAGTACAAGGCGTAAAAGACGATCAAGAGTGCAAGTTCAATGCTGGATGTCATTTGTTACTTGGGGAGAGGGGATAAAACAAATATTTGAAAGGTTAGACGAAAATGTCTAGTGAGTGAGATATTTTAACAGTCACTTTAAACAAGTCAATATTGTCGTAATGCCATAAAATTAGCTATGAGAAAGGCATTTTAACAAAGTAACTTAATATTTCACACTTTATCACAACATAAGTCTCTGGCATACCAGATAGTCGGTTTACAGACTTATTCTGCCTATTCATTCACATTCTTGTACCTTTTCCTTGGCTCAAGCGTTTACCACACTCTTTTGCCAAGTTGCTACTATGTGGAGTAAACTCAATGTATATAGCAAGTTTCATAAACTCCTCTACGCATAATATATCCTCCAATGCCAGATCACACAATGATTAAAGGGTATCTGATACTAGATCACACAACAAGTATGAGGTATCTCATACCAGATCACATAACAAGTACGAGGCATCCTATTCAAGATCACACAACAAGAATATGACATTCTATTCTAGATCACACAACAAAAATAGAGCATTCTATTCCAGATCACACAGCAGGAATAAAGCATCTTATTCCAAATCACACAACACATATAAGACACCATATTATTAGGGGTACAAGATCAACTTACTTCAAAACACAACATCAAATTTCAACATTTTAAACATTTGGCAACACAATATTAAGAGAGTACATAATCATAACATTTCTTCTACTAGGAGTCATTCATGAAATAATTTATTTTCATTGGTAAAAATCACTTACGTTGATGAATGGAAAGTAAGTAAAAAACCATACAGTCCATGGATTTGAAAGAAGACAATAAATTATTAAATACAAATGTTGAAACTCTTTTCTTTATTGGAAACTTTTAGTAAGAGAACCACTCACTGTTATGATCGACCAGTTTTCTAGTTTAGCTTTTTTCAGGCCAAGGTCTCCTGCTCATTTTGAATCTCGATTGGAATGAGCTCATTCCTTGTTTCGAATTCTTGACATTTTCCAGTTATTTCTCATAGTAGAATTAGAATAAAATTAATCTCAAATGATCCGAACTCTCTATTTATAAGCTTTTTCGGTGAGTTTTTTCATACTGAAATAATTTCTCTAACTGGCGACGAAAAATGACCCACTCCTAAAATGCCATGTGTGTAAACCCATACCTTATTAAACTTAGACCCTTTCAAAAGTTAAAAATGATTAGGTTTAAGTGAAGTTAAGACAAGGAAGTGGACTTGAGAAGTGTTATGATAAGTGTGTTATGATGGGTAAAAGAAACGAAGGTTAAGTGGTTATGGTTTAAAAGCTAAAGAGAAATTAAGTTAGAAGAAGAGAAAATTTGGCTATAAGGAAGCTTGGTGTTTTGGCTCTGGTATTGGCATTTAGAGGTTGTATTGGGCAGCGAAGAAAAGAAGAAAACCTCTTAAGAGGTTATTTTGGGCATGTAGGACGCATGCTAGGTGGCAAGAGAAGAGAAGTTAGATCAAGTAAAATCTCTAAGGTTTGGCGTTTTGGTTGAGTGCTAAGCAAAAAAGATAGTTTGAGAGATTAATTGACATTTGGTCTTGGTGTTTGGGACTTGTCAAGAGGCCTGGGCGTTTTGGTTTGGCACTTTGAAGAAAGGCTATGCGAGTTGGACTAAAAGGTTAGCTATGCATTTTGGACATGCATGTGACAAGCTTAAAGCAAGCGGTTTAAAGTTAATCCAAGTGTCTTAATATTATTAACATGCATTTTGAGATGGAAAGGTAGTTTGAGGTGTCATAAGGAAGTTTAAGGGTGGATTAAGCACGGTTGAAATCTCAAGATAATTTCATGCAATGCTTTCTATAAATAGCTAAACTCAGCAAGGAGTTTCTCACAACTCACTCATGCAAAATTACTCAAAGTGATCTTAAAAGTTTAGAAATTGTGTCTAGTTTATGAGTAAGGGCTGTTAAGAGTTTTGGATTTAAGGAGGATTATGTTTTGATTAAGAGAAGGCAAGAATATCATTTCTCAAGTGAATCTGAGCAAGGTGCATTCCAAATGGGCTATATGAATCATCTTTTGAAATTTAAATCCAAAACTTTGAGGTAAGAAATTTGATTCCTTTTAGAACAACTTTATAGAAGAAAGTATTTTTATTTAAGTTATGGTTTTTAAGATATGAAACTCTAAAATAGAAGTAAGGTTCTGGCCGAATTATGAGTTTCTTGGTAGTAGAGGTTGTTAGTCGAGAGTCAAGGGCTACTAGGTGAGATGGGCTTGCATTTAAGGTTAAAGGAGGTTAGCGTTGTGTGTTAAGCTTGTGTTAGACACACGACCTGTACGTAATAGGCATGAGATCAAGGGAGCACGTGTTGAAGGTTGCATGAGACATCAGACATGTGGCCAAAAGTGAGGCATGCAAGGTGCTTATGAGTGAGGTTAGCATGCAAGCATGCTCAGGACGCTCGTCAAACCTCTTGTAAAGTTAGTGCAAGCAGTGCAATGCGCGCGGCCAGTGCCCTACCGTCCATCCCTGTGTGCTAGTCATGCCAAATGGGTGTCTTTAGGCTGTTTTTGATATTTTAGGAAATTTTAAGTAAAGTTTTGATATTTTTATGATAAAAGGGAATCAAATAGAATTATTTCCCATTATTTTAGGTCAATAGGAGATCAGAAAAATTTATAGACCAAGGGTCTAAGCTACTATTAGTGAGTGGTAAAATGAATTTCAAGTTGATTTCTAAATCTAATTATCTATCAAATGCTTTAGGCATGCTTTGCTGCATGAATTACTCGAGTTTACTAATTTAGCAAAATTTTTCTAAAGCATGAGATTGTAATGATTTTAGAATGTTTTAGACTATATCATTGAAAATATATATAGCAACCCTTCAGGGGATATGCCCTGTGCACAAAGGTTCCTATGATAGAGGTATTTAACAGAAACCTATGTATGCTATCACTGGGACAAATTTATGAGAAGATGGTTTTGTAAATATGATATCTTTAGGTTACCCACCTCATAATAGCTATAACGAGATGAGACACTACTAATGTTTAGATTCTGCCTCATAAATATCATGTAACAAGATAAGGGCCGTCAAAGGGTTTA
The DNA here is from genome assembly GCA_037974545.1 of Cucumis variabilis. NCBI lineage: Eukaryota > Viridiplantae > Streptophyta > Magnoliopsida > Cucurbitales > Cucurbitaceae > Cucumis > Cucumis variabilis. The sequence continues at coordinate 16,740,311 of JBBPDI010000003.1, forward strand.
CCTTGTAAATAAGATAAGGGTCGTTAGAGGGTCCACCTTGTGTTTCATATGGTATAACAAGTAAATTGATTTAATTATGCTAAAGACGAAGTTTTAAAACTAAATTGCTTTAGAAAGTATGTTTTAATAAAACCATCACTCACTAAGCTATTTTAGCTCACCTTTTTTAAATGTTTTCTCCACTATCCAAGTTGAGGTCTTGATCTGCAAGCCTGACCAATCTCTTCAAGTCTGCTGTGGAAAAGTTGTGAATAGTTTAGTTACTGAAGGTCAATTTTAGTTTAAACCTTATCATGTACATGGTTTTACATAAGGTTAAGTGCAGTTGTTTAATTTTTGTTTGGTCTGTAAGTATAGTTTGCAATCAATGGCATCTACCCTTGACTACTTTTTAAAAATATAAGAAGTTTGTTTAAGTTTGTTTCTCTTAGTTTTTGATGCATAAGTCTTAAATACTTAAGTTGTTTAGTATGGTAAAAGATCAATAGTCAAGGTTAACTGATATTGTTAAAAAATGAAGCAATATCGATTGACTTCATGCCATGTCTCGGGACAAGCAAGTAGGTGCTTGGGATGGGGTGTGACAATGTGTCTCTGTCAACCCTTATCTTAAACTTAGATTAGGCGATCGGGTCCCATCAATCAATGACCTACTAATATCTGTATCACATCACTATTTCTAGGTGAGGTAGGTTAATGTGTTCGTTTGGTCACCACTTACCTTCTCCACGTAAGGATTCTTATCATATAACTTATTTGTAGATTACACTTTACTAACAGGAGTCTCCTCGCACATTATTCTTATTGTAGTGCCTTCATCGAGTTAGTGATCATACACAATAAAGGCCTTATAACTGTCTTTCAGGTTTTACCATCAATAGACTTAAGAAAGCTAATCATTTTAGCCTTCCAATACGAGCAATTCGATCCATCGAGTAATGGAGGCCTAGTAGTAGAACTACTTTCACAAATAATAGCCATATCTTAACACACCAAACAACGTTCTGATACCAAATGAAAAGAAAAACACACAATTAACTTGGTGTCTTAAACTAACATCAAGGCTAATAACTGAAGTAACAACATGAGTAACTAAAAGTAGAAGTAATAATCAGAACCCAAGAGAATTGATGATCAAGTTCAATGTCAAAGCATCTACATTTAGGGGGTCCCAGACCCATACGAAGCGATCATATATTGTTTTATAAAATTGTTCATGAGTACAAGATTATTGTCAACTATATAAATATCAACAAGATATAATACAATCTTGTACACAGTCAATCCAAGTTTTACAGATACTACGTCCTTTGATTATTCTGCATTGAACTTGTCTCATGTATATCGGAGTATGCTCCCTCTAAATGAGATATCATAAAGTAGCATCAATTGTCAAGCATTCCCTTGACCCCTTAGAATCCCTCTGCTTCTACTTGCTCAACAATTTATCATCACAATATATAACAAGATATCACATGTGATGAAGTCACAAAGGTCAGAGATGCAACTGTTGAGTTCAATTAGCAATCACCAAAAATCAATAGCCTAGTTCGGTCAAAAAGCATCTAAAGCAAAAGCAACAGTCCTATTATTCATAAAATCCCATAACAAACCGTAAAACCAATCCCAAAAAATCCAAATAACCCATGACCACTAATCTTTCGGTTAATTAGAATAAACAAAAAGACTAATCAAATAAATAAATAAATAAATTAAAGAAATGGGAGCAATCGAACATAACACAACCAAATCATGAAAACCATTGTTGCTAGTTCTAAGTGACCAACTCCGTCTGATAGTTTGTGTGCTGCCATATGAACTCCGTCTGATAGTTTGTGTGCTGCCATATGAAGTGTGATCACCGTTCAAATTTCCTAGTTGTGTAGCCACACACAAGAAAAGGTGAGGGAGAAGGAGAAGAATCGTATAAAGTTGATATTTAGGGTTTCTTTTTTAAAACTTAAGGGCAATTTAGACTTTTCACATGCTTATTTGTCATAAAAATCATCTTTTTAAAAACTCATCTCATAACATTTTATACCCGTAAAAAAATCATATTTTCAGTAATTTCCCATTATTCTTTAAAAAAATTAACTAAATGTATGTTTTAGTATAATTTAAGGAAAAAAAAAAGAGAGACAAACATCTGATAAAGATATGAAAATTTATTTTAAATAGCAAAATTTCTAAAAATATTTACAAATATAAAAAATATCACAATTTATTACAATGACAAATCAATATAGACTACGGAATGTGTTTATCATAATTTATCGCCAAGATATTTTGTCATATTTGAAAATATATCCCATAAAATTATATCACACATCAATATTTGTAAACATAATTTCTTTTGCTAGATAAAAAAAAAGAACATTTTCAAATATAAAAATATGAACCCAAATAATTACAAAATATAGCAAATAAATGTTTTTTTTTAATCAGTGATAGCCATTGGTAAACTTATATAAGTGTATATCATTGATAGAATCTAAAATTTTACTATATTTTACAAATATTTTCACCAATTTTACCATTTATAATAATTTTAAGATGCAAATACACCATTCACTAATAATTTTCTATATAATTTAAGTTTTACTCTAACTAATAACTAAATAAGGATATGGTGAATAAAGAAGACTTAACAGATGCATAAATAGCTTAAAAAATAGGATTTTTTCAAAACTAGAACAAAGTGGCAAAATATTTACACCGTATAGCGAACAATTTCGAAAACGAAAAAAGTCCATAGGTCCACAATGAAAAATACAAAAAATGCCCTGTGATTAATTGACATCCAACGTGCGTAATATATTTAAAAAATGATCGTTTATATTTGACTATTCTTTCCTACATGATTGTTTAGATTTGGTCGTTTAGATTTGGGTAGCCAAATATAAACGATTTTTTTCAAGATCTTTTGGTACACACTCGTTTAGATTTGGTACACGATCGTTCATATTTGGCACACGATCGTTTAGATTTGACACTCGATCGTTTAGATTTGATCGTTTAAATTAAGGTAGCCAAATCTCCACGATTGTTTTTCAAGATTTTTTTACATGATCATTTAGATTTGATACATGATCGTTTATATTTGGAACATGATCGTTTACATTTGACAATCCAATATTCCAACAATTTTTTTACTATTTTTTTGGCACACGATCTTGAACTAAATAACAGTTTTAAAAAATATGTAAAAAAATTATCAAAAAAAGAAAAAGACGATGAAAGAAAAAGAAAAAAAATACAGAAGAAGAGAAAAAGACGACAATAAGGAAGGGCAAACCTGAATTTTTTTTATAAAAAAAATGGTAAATTCCATGGTTTTTTTTCCAAGGGGCACATGCAAAAATAGAAAACAAAATTATGATAATAGGATCCATATCACTACATTTTCTAATTTGCTACTTTTAAATTGCAAAAGTAGCAAATTTAAAAGCAGATAACCCTATGATACCCTTCAGATAGTTGTTTGATAATCGTCTGAAAACCGTTTGATATCATTAATTATTTGTCATATTTGCCATATGAAAAAAGAGGTACTATAGGTTGATGCAATTTTTATTTTTTCATTTTGTGACATGGATCATAAATATTTTGTCCGTTTGTTCTATTTATGAAAGTTATCCTAAAAAAAACTTTCATGAAGATACTATTTTTTTCAGCTACATTAATGTATCCACATTCTACTCAAATTAGTTTCTGAATCCAAACTTTACATAGTTCATAGGTCACACTATCAAAATATGTAGTGAGCCAAAATCAATTCTAGTGAGGTGAAGAGCAAAGAGGAATGCTCCTAATAAAGACAACATTCTTTAGACAGAATGATTTGGATAACGCATGACTTGGTTCTAAAGCGATGAATGAAATGTGTTAAATGAATAGATTCAAATGTTTTCATAAATCCAAGTAAAAAAACAAAACAAAACAAAAATTTCAAATTGAAAGAAAGTAGTGTAAGTTTACGTTGAATAGGATTTAGAAAGTCTTGTAGGTTTTGGTAGTGAGTATACACACATATGTGCATATATTATATAATGATAAATAAATGGATTGAGACATGTGACGAGAGTGAAATGGAACAAGTTAGGGTTTTTATTTTCTCCTTTTAGTAACATCAAAGCAATCAAGTGCTTAATGCGCACACACACATTTGTTGAAAAGTGCTTAATATAGTTGTTGAGTTGTAAAAAAATAAAAACAACAGATGTACATGACAAGGTTTGGATTCAAGAGTGGAAGATCCAATATCAAAAATAAAATAAAAATAAAAGAAGGAAAAATAACCAAGGTTGAAAAAAGTACCATCTACCATATATGCAATACTTGCTCATTTCCACTCCACCTTTTTTTCACTGTATCATCGCATTCCACTCACGCCAACAAATTTGAAAAAAATAATAATAGTTAAACTTCTAAAATGAATTTCCCTCAATAATAAATAGTAGTTAAGCTTAAAATAAAAAAGAATATAGTGAGTAAAGCACAAAAACCATAATAAATAAGATCGTGGGTTACAAAATAAAAGAAAACAAGTTTTTCATGTAATTAAACAATTAGCAAATATGACTTTATTTAATATCTATGGTCCTGTAGCTCAGTTGGTTAGCTCATTGGTCTTATGAGCCGAAGGTCGCATGACTTGGTTCTTTCCATATAATTGTGCTTGATTTTCAAAATTTTAGGATTATCTTGTTCATATCCTTTAGTGAAAATTTTAAAAATAGTAAATTTTATAAAATATTTACAACTTATGGTAAATTCACTCAGTGATAGTCAATGATATGCTATAGTGATAAAAGACTATCAGTGATAGAATCCAAAATTTTACTATAGCTTGTAAACATTTTAATTTATTTTGCTATTTTTAAAAATGCTCATATCCTATATCTATTTTCCATAATTGTTATTTAAAAATAGATTTTAAATTTTTATTTGAAACCGTCAAAATACTAAAATTTGCTTTAAAATTTATAAAAATAGGTATTGTTAAGGGGCATTTTTAAAAATGGCAAATTAAGTTAAAATATTTACAAGCTATAACAAAATTTTGGATTCTATCACTGATAGTTTTCTATCACTATAACATATCAATGACTATCAGTGATAGAATTTGCTATAGGTTGTAAATATTTTGTAAAATTTATTATTTTAAAAAATTTCCCTATTTTTAATAATAATTTGAATTTAAAATTTTATCATTGCTAAAATCGTGTTAAGATTATTCACTTATGTTATTAAAAATTTATCATCCCCTAAAATCATGCTATTTGCTTCATATCACTAAAATAATGGCAAACATAAATTTAACATTTTTGGATTATTTATATTTCAAAATATTTATATAAAAAAAATTGAATATTTTATTTTTGGAAGGAATTAATTGAGAAGAGAAGATGTTTTTTATTTAAATTTAAAAAGAAAAATAGAAAAAGGAAGATATTTAAGGGAAAAGAATAATAGTAATAATATTTATTACCAATAATAATAATATTATTATTTTAAATATACCTCTCGATCCGCATTCTTCGTCCATCTCACTATTCATCATTTTCTTCACTCTCACCAAACCCTAGCCGCCACCGACACCTCCATCTCCGTTCTAACTTTCTCTATCCAATCAAGATCTCCACCTTCGTAGCCATCCCCTCTGTTCTGTTGACGAAGAATTGAGCCGCAAGGAAACGTCTTCTCTGTTACACGTCACTAGTCGCGTTTTTACTTCATCTGAAGTCGAGCGCCTTTCCGTTGTTTGTTCCTTTGTGTGTCGCTTGCCCAACCATGTTGGTCTCCTTAATCATTATGTTTCGTCAGTTTTGCCAAAACTTCTAGCCGCTGTCGGTCGCCGAATTTTAGTGACTTTATGGTTGTTGGGGTTTTGTTGTAGTTTTCCTTAATTACCTCTGGTAGTTAAAATAATATTAATTTTTAGATTTTTTGGAAGAGACCAAAGAGGATAAAAGACGGAAAGGAAGAATACAAGGTATGTGGTTATTGTGTTTGATATCGAATACATTGTATTTGGGTGTAATTATACTATTTGCCAAAGCTTCCAACCACCGTCAATTGTCAGATTTTAGTGAGTTTGGGGATTTGTTGTAGTTTTTTTAATTACACCTTGGAGTTAAAACAATATTAATTTTTAGATCTTTTGGAAGAGGTCAAAGAGGATAGAAGATGGAAAGGGAAATTATGACGTATATGTGATATAATACGTAGAATACAAGGTATGTGGTTGTTTAATCTCGAATACAATGTATTTGGATGTAATTAAACTGTATCTAGTCTAAAAATCAAGGGGATATATTGTTGCTATAATTTAAAAGAATAATTAAATAATAAAAAAATAATTTATATTCACAATTGTATCTATATATAACCTATAATTAAAAACTTAAAAAATATAACACTTAAATTTTTTCTTTCTGACCTTGACAAAATTTCAAAGATCACCTGAATGTTCATGCAAAAATTGAAAAGTATAATCATGTTGAGAATAAAATTCCTTGAGATGTAGAGCTCAAACGAGAGAAGAAGAAAAACCATTGAAGAAGTGCACCTTTGCACCAAACAAAAAAGAATAATATGTAATCGGTTTGATGAAGAAGATGGTTGTAATCGGTTTGATGAAGAAGTTGGTTGGCAAGAAGAAAATCGTTTAATTTGCGCGGAATGTACGAAGACTTTGAAGGTTTTGAGGAGGACAAAGCTTGAAGTTCCAATCTTTTCTGCAACTGATTGAAAACTTTGAAGATTTGAAGGGAACAGAGGATTTCAGGAATTTTCTTGGTGGAATCTACGAAAGTGGAAGGTAGGGAAGTTGGATTGGCTTTTGAAAAGTTTCAAGGGTTTCAAGATGTGAAGAGAGTGATAACATTTGAATATTTGAATACATGAACATGCACAATTTCAACAAGGATGTGTTATTTAATTACAAGGTATTTGGGTTTTAGGTGAACAATTATATTTAGGACTATTTTTGAATTAGTTAGGGGCTTTTGAGACATTATTCCATTTATTTACTTTCCAAATTTTTCATTTTTGCTATTCTAACAATTTAAAAATAATTTTGTTATTTTCTCAAAATAATTCTCTTAATTTGTCATTCTTCTTGTCAGCCCATAAAGAAAATTATGGGAAATTTTCTTTATAGCCAAATTTTAGGAACAAATTGGACGATTTTCTTTTGCTCCTTTAAGAATTAGAAAATGTCTACTTCAACATGTGTACGACTTTACATTATGGATTATAGACAAAAAAATTTATAGGATTTTTGATTGTTTGTCATTTTGCTTTTAGTTCGTTTCTAAACATTCAAATGCTAATTCATTATGTCTTTCCCTTTTTCTCTTTTGTGATGAACATCGTCTTTCTCTCTTTCTATGTTTTGGACATTTTTTGAGATACTCTGTTAGACCTTCAATTATTCACATGTAGTAAGGATAAAAGAGGAAAGTTGGAAATATAAAATAATGTTGGCACCGAAAGAATAACCTGAGGTAGGGACAATTGGCAAGGGGTCCATGAAGGGGTTTGGGAATCATTCTGAATAACATTCACTACATTTGTAGCAATAAAGAAAGATCAATAATTTCCACATGATGATGTAAATATGCGAATTTAAAAATTGCATAAGAAAAAAAAAGAAAGAAAAAATAATACCTTTTTCATGGAATACTGTTAAGAGAGTGAAAGTTTGGATTATCGACTTTGTTACTTTTTTTCTAAATATTTGTTAGATAATAAATGAGGGCTAGGAAATAAGGTTGGGTTTTATCAAAGATAAGTTTTTTTCTCTTTCTTACAAATTATATTTCTTTTAGGAAATCAAATTATATTTCGTTTAGAAAATGATTAAAATTTAGGAAGAAAAATCAAATTATCTTCGTTTAGAAAATAACCTTGTGGTTTTGCAGAGGGCATAACCACTACACCAGAACCAAAATTTAGTAAAAATAAAACATTATTTAATATATATTGTAATTTAACACTTTATAATTAATATTAAATACAATAATTGAGAATGTAAGGGTGGCACATATCCCTTTTGACTCCTTAATAAATCCGCCCCCGATTCTGAAGTGTAAGAATTTGGAAAGCTCTTGAGCTTTGGGAGAGGAGGCAACTCTTGAATTTGTTGGACAAAATTGAACTCAACTTCCTTCCTTGCTGGATCTATTAAACACATTTCAAGAAATTAGAAAATAAAAATAGAAAATAGTTATAAAACACCTTTAATAGTTGCTAACTAATTTTTGACTGAAATTGTCATTGTATAAAGAATGAAGAGTTTTCTTTTTTTTTTTAATCAAATGATACTTATCTTTGATTGTTCATCTTATGATCTCCAAAAAGAAATGAATTGATAGTTAGCTTTTAAAGTGGATGTAGGTATTTTTGTCGAGCCACTCGTTGATCCTTCTCTTCCTTTCATACTCTTTCAAAATTTTCCACTCTATTTTTTAAGACTTCATTTTTCTTTCCTAATTAATCAAAGGAAAGAAGTTGAAGAAAGAGAAAAGTAAAGTTCTCCTCGTCAAGAAACAAAAAAACCAAAATAAACTTTCTTTTTACCTTTACTTTTTTTCTTAACTCCAACAAAAAAGAAAAAAGAAAAACGATAGTTATCCATCATAAATGGTCACAAGCCATGCATTAACATGCATTGGTAAGTGTAAAAGGTGAAAATAAATCTCCTATTTTTTTACTACTAAAAGATTTTCATTGCCATATCTTTTTCTTAATATGTTTTTCTTTTGGATATTTGAACTATATTGTGATTGTTGGTCGTTTCTCTTCCCTAAATCTTTGTTTATTGTCTTTGTTAGTGTTTCTTACTGGATATTTTCTGAGTGTAGGGAAATAGATACCTAAATAAATCTATCTTACAACTTTGCATTCCAAACACAAGCTTTTTTAACTCCTACATATTAATCTTAAGAAAAAAAAAGTTAATTTTCATAAATATAACAAATTGACAAAATATTTACGACTCGTGTAACAATATAAAAAAGCCCATGAAGCTAGCCATTTTTTTTTTAAATATTTCAAGTTTGCCCTTACTTTTTATGAACACTCGTGAAGGACTAATTTACTATCATTGGTCTATATCCGTGGACACAGAAATATACTTACAGTGAGAAGAGTTCAATTGTGAGTCTTTAGTGGAGTGTACACACAGTTAACGAATATTGATAATGTGGTTAATGAGTTTAGCCAATTAATATCATATCGTTGTAGTTTCAGATCTGTAGGTCCATTAGGTCTTTTTTCTTAGCTCGTAAAGAGTAATGAGATTTATTTATATTGGTTGTAATTTAAAATGTTTAAATTTATTTTTGAAATTAGTATAATGTATAGTGATACATTATAATATAAAGTTTATATATTTTAATCAAACTTTATAATATAAATTTAATTTTGGACATGATTCAAAATTAATTTATTAGAGATAAAATATTTGAATGAGTTCAAATATTAATTTAATGTAAATTGGATTTATATTAAAATTATTGGTTATAAGAGAAATTTATATTTGAATATAATTCAAATTTAATTTAAGTTAAATAAAAGATATTTAATTTGTCTATTACTTAATTGAAAAATTAATTAATAGTTTAGTTTAAATTTATTTAATTAATTTTGATTTAATTAAATTAATTTAAAACTATAAAATATTGGAGAGATATTCATTAAATATGATTTCAATGAAATATTAATTAAATATGATTTAATTAATTATTAATTAATTAATTAATTAATTAATTAGTAGATTTCAAATTTCTATTAATTGAATATTTTTTAAATTAATAGAATCTTATGATCATCTCCGACCTCTTAAGGAAAGGGAGTTATAAATATGCAAAAGAAAAAAACAGTTTTTCTTAATAAAAATTAAGTAAGTCAATGTTTTTACTCTCTGCAAAAATAGTTTCTTTTTTAATTTCTTTCCATCTGAATTGGTTCCCACAAACCAATCTCATCCCAAAGGATTAGAAGGTCTATAACAAGTTGTGTCCTAATTTGGAGTTTTATTAAATCCATAGGTGTCAACCTAAGTATCTTTCTCTAATCTATAATTAGAAAGCACGCTTAGCTTTTAAATTATAATAAAAAAATTAGTTTATGTATTATCTTGCCAATGTATTGGTATTTTGGGATTCCAAAATTAAATTGAGGAATGGTTCTGTAAAGTCTTTCGTTGCCTAGGGCTTTTATCACTTCAAGTTCAATTTATTTACAAGACTTAGGACTTATTTGGATTGACTTAAGAAAAAAGTGTTTTAAAAAAAAATCTTTTCTATTTAGACTCTTTTGATAAAAGTGGTTTAAAATACATTGTATGCGTTATAGAAAGACAATCATAACTATGGCTAAATGTAATTCTACTTGATTTTTGCTTTTGCATTACTCTTTTGGTTATGCTTATTTTAAAAGCTATTAGATAATTTTTAATGTTGCTTAACTAGAACTTTTGTAAACTCCATCCGATTACATGATTTTGTTATATTCTGTGAATGGTTTGTAATATTCCTAATTAGACCATTCATGTTAATTCAACAGTAATCAAAATTATTGTTAGCGAATATCAAAATTTCTCATTTTTACATTATTGTCATTAAAGTCAATAGAGTTAAGAAATTGAATTAGAGGCACAAAATATGGAAAAAAAAATCAACTAAAAATTTGATACAAAATAAATTTAGGACGTACAATTAATAAAAAAAACAAATTAGCTAAACCCAGCAATTTAAAATTTGCACCCCAAACACATGCATCTATAATTCCCAAGCATCAGAACCCCATCAAATAAGCCCACATGCATTTAATTCCCAAGCAATTAAATTCAAACCTGCGTGCCAAACGACCCTTTAAAGAACTTCTCCCACCTAAATGTCTTGATGGGTCCATGAACAAATTTAGGTAATGAACCCTTGGATGTAAATAAGCTCCTTTCACCCTTGGTAATTTCCTTGCTTTGCTGGGTATTTTTCAAGTCTAGATGTCCTAACCTTTTTCTTTATTTTCTTGGGTTGTGTGACTACAATCTTTGGCATTTCTTCCTGTCCTCTAACCTATATTATGACTTTCCCCGCGCCATGCTTCACATATTTGTAACTTGGCTGGGTGTCATCCAATATCAGTTAATCCCTTATATATTTCATTCTCTTGCCTTATCCAATCGCCTGCAGATGAGATGGAATCAGTGGCTTTCCATACATATCTTTGGGCTTGCTCTGAATCATATCTAACAAAGCGACTTGGTGAGGATTTTTTGTTGTTCTTGGCTTAATGGTGATGTTCTTTGCAAAGTCTTTAGGTCTGGCTTTCTGCGAAGAAGAAAATTCTTGGGGTTTTCTGGTTTGGCCAATGATAGATTTTTTTTGTTGGCGATTGTTTGGATGATTCATCCTTCCTTTTCAAAAATTTGGAGATGATAGAGGCTTCTGGGTTTTTCTTTTGCCATGAGTTTGTTTGAAGTATGAAGATTCAGATGAAGTTTACGGTAAGGATGATGAGTCTTTCGGCAAGTGATAACTTATAGAAATACAAGTTATTATGACCTTTTATATAAAATAATGAACACTTATCGCATAAGAATAAAAGAAAACAAGGAAAAAATAGGCGATTTTATTAACATGTGAATCGCGTTATGCAAAAGAACCTTATCCGTGAGTAAAACTTATGATTATAAAATAACAAGTAGCGAGCGTTAAGGTTTCGAGAGAGAAGGAGTAATTATGAGCGAAAGCTAAGAGTGATGATCGTATCATTATTACGGTTTTAGGCTATTTAATGTGATCTGACACTGAGGTAGTGCGTCCCTTCTAGAGTAGAATTGATCGTGCTTTTAATGCAACGCTTCGAATTTGACCATGCAATGCACAACTCCCTAGGCCATACTAATTTTTTGATGGGAAAAACTAATATCTTATTGATAACTTGTAGAAATACAAGTTATTATGGCATTTTAGGTAGAATAATGAGAGTAAAACCTGTAATAAATGTGTTAAAATGCATAGCTTCTAGTGAAAATTCATAACTATTAAGAAATACATCGTCCATAAGTCTCCATGCTTGTTTACCCTTCTTTTTAGTGTTTTAACACAAGATTAATAAGACAAGAAGAAAAGTGAATTATGAAGGAGAGTGTGCAAAGTATTATGTGAGAAAATCCTTGTCTGGTGAGTACAATCTCTAGGCGAGGAAATACGTCATCATGCGAGAAAGGTTCACTGAAAGACAAGAATGGTAGTTAAAGTTGATGTGAATTGATAAGGCATCGATGCTAACATGATCAAAAGAATAGAAGTTTCCCATTCAAAGTTGCTTATTAAAGGACTTCATCACTACCAAGCAAAGTATGTATGGATAAGCCAAACCCTATAGAGAGGCGGAAAGGACTAGCCTTTCCGCCTGTAAAAGTTATTCTTCTTCTTCTTCTTCGATCAGTTTGTGAGTGAGAGCTTAGAGTTAGAGTAGAGAAGATCCCACCATTTTCCTTCCCCTAACTTCTAATATTCCTTCTCTTTTACTTTCCATTTGTGTATTTCTTTGTAATGTATGTTGTTTATATTGTACAGCGGCTAAGACCTACTGTCAACCTGATATTTTCTTGGTTTATTTTATTTATTTATTTTTTATGTGAAAGGAATAAAAGAAAAATAGAAATTAAGTATATATATATATATATATATATATTATATTTAATGGTTTTTATTAAATAAAATAAAGAGAAAAGAAAAGAAAAAGGGAAGTGGATTTGTGCTTTGCCTATAAAATAAGCCTCCCACCGCCAATCTTCTTTCAATTTCTTTCTTCACAATTTCTGCACTAGATTTAAGAGGGACTTCAAGGGAAGAAGACTAAGAAATGAAGAAGAAAAAGTTCAAGAAGTGTTTGTTGAAGAAGACAAGGAATTTGCAAGACCAACTTCTCTATAATTCACTGAGCACATCTCTGGTTTTTTATTGATTCCGAGCTACAAAAACAGAATTAAGAGGTGAGGTTTAAATTTACTAAAATCTATTCATTTTCAAACAAATGTTATGAAGGAAGCTTGATCAAATTCTGATGTTCATTGGGTGAATTTTGATAAAGAAAGCAGGGCAGGTGATTTTCACGCAAAATCAGGAGGTTTCTATTTTTTTTTTGTATTTCAGGGTGTACCGATGGACTTAGGATCTCTATTTGATGTGGTTGGAAATATTATTCAATTTACTAAAACTTTTATGAAGAAACCGTGAACCAAAAATGACAAAAAATAAGTTAAATTGTAGGGACAAGTTAAAGGGGTCGTGGTACGCGCGATTATTAGAGTGGTTCAGTTTTGAGGGATACCTGACATCATACACAGGGAATTAGATTTATATATCTTGAGGTAAGTTTTAGAGGACCTTAAAATGAAGATTTTTACGTAAAGAAATCTTATTTTGGTTAAGTAATAGAAGAGTTCGTGGTTGGAGTTGTGCATAGAGTCTGTTGTGTTATGATTTATATATCTTAGTATGATATAGATACTCTATGGTTTGTGTAAGCTTTAGGAGCTGCGGTCGTATAAACTTTTGTTGGTTATATTTTGGTTAAGGTGTCTCCAGGTTTACGCGTGAAATCAGTTTTTTCTAGGCTACACTTCATGTATGTATGTGATTAGTCTAGGATCCACCGTGTTATGTTGCATGTACAATAGTTTATATATTAGATTATCAAGTTTATCATGATTAAAGATTTCAGCAGAGTCGATAGATACAGGTAGATAAAAGCGTTGTTGGTCGGCTTTATGCAGTCTTTCGGTCTAAGCTAGCAGGTAGTCCGGAAGGGTGTGTGACACATACATTTTCTAATACATTATATGTTTATACCTTTTCAATCCAACATTTGTTTACTATTCATATGTGAATGTGTTATCTGTAATTTAGTATTGTGATAAGTTATTGATAAGAAGCCTAGCTTATAAAGCTTATCGCGTTAGTTGATCTATAATCATGCTTGGCTAGTGGATATTAACAACTACTCGAGAGAGAATAAGTAGCAAGGACAAGGCCAATGCACCCGAGGAAAAGTTTGGAGACAAACTTCATCTTGGTAAGATAACATCCATCACTTGTGTTCTGAAAGAAGAATAATTAAGGGTACTTGGCATTGAGAGGTTGTCACCCTTAAAAGAGAAGTACTATAAGTCTTGTAAGTAAAAACTTTTAGATAGATCTTGCTTAACCAAGCTTTATGAATTGCATCCTGAGAGGTGAGCAAATGTGGCGTTTAAGGCACTGAGAGATGCTCGCCTTAATCGTAAGCTAGTTGACTAATCTCTACGCATCAAGGCTCCCATATGGTTTAATAGCCTAATAACGCATCAAGGTTGTTGCATATGGCTTAATTGCCTAATAACGTGAAGACTTTCCTTCACTCCTTCTTTACACAAGTTAGTTCACATATCCATCTCGCCACTATTCTTATACCTTTTTATAGATTCTCTAGTGTAGATAGTAGATTTAGCTTAGTCTCACACTTCCACTTTATACTGTATAGATAGTTATTGTATACTGCCTAGATGAAGACTTAGCCTGAGATTTAATGTTCGATATCAATTCCCTACGTTCGACCTTGGATTATCTAGGAAACCTATTATTTTGCGTACACTTCGATAAGCAATTGAAAAGCTTGTACTACTCGAGGTTTTAGTAATGAGGTGAGGACAAGAGACATAGTGAGCATTTCACATGCAGTTGTCTAGTCTCACCGTGTAGAAGGATTGGGATATGCATTTAGCATAGAGACTTTAGTTGCGCAATCCTAAGACTATGAATGAAACAAGAATACTGAATCCATAATATTAGGCACAAAAATACATTTCAAATCATTCACCACTTATCGCCTAATTGTGTGTTACGTACCTTTTAACAGATCACTTTCTTGCTCGCGTAAATTTTTCCCTTGGTTCCGTACAAGCACAAAACAACTACTCTATTTTAATTAAAAAGCAATAAAGAAAGTGCTTAATAAATCAACGAAAACACAATAAAAGAAATAAAAAAGTGAAAAGAAAGAAAGAAAAATAAAGCGATAAAGTGATGAATAAAAAGGAGATACATTTGTATTAAGAATAAGCATCCGATAGAGCAGAAACACATCAATGCGTTTCAGGTAATGTTTAGAAAGGTTTTTTTACATTAAGTCCACGGAGATTTTGATGCGATCTTCATCACCATAGTATGGCTTGAGTCTTTGCCCATTTATCATAAATACATTCATTTCATCCAACGATGTGATCTCTACAGCACCTTGTGGAAAGATCTCTTTGACCACAAATGGCCCAGACCATCGCAAACAAAGTTTACTTGGAAATAGACATAAACGTGAGTTGAAAAGAAATACTTTATTTCTAGTGTATAGCTCGCATCTACTGCTGCAGTGGTCATGCCATGCCTGCATCTTTTTCTCGAAAATTTTGGCATTCTCATAAGCTTGAGAATGCCATTCTTAAAGCTCATGCAATTTGAGTAACTAGCATCTCCTGCAATGTGAATGTCGAAGTTTAACACTTTGACTAATGAACAATGAAGAAATGGTAGATTGAAAAGAGATAAATATGCAATGTATTTGAGAATGTAGGTCTTTGATCACTGTACAATATGAACATTATATATTACAATGAAATACAAAAATAGAAAGTAAATAAGTGAAAGATATTACAAGTTAGGGGAAGCAGGTGATGAAATCTTTCTCTAATTCTTTTGAAGCTCTCACTTTTAGTTGATCTGAGAAGACAAAGAACTTTTACAAAAGACGAAAAGGCTAATCCTTTCCGCCAGCCCCAATGGATGGTTCATTCAGATGTTAAGCCCTCATTGCAGTCGGTGTTGAAGGAGTGTTTATATAGGCTACATGTGGAAGGAAACATCTTATCCTTTCTGTGCATTTTACCTCTGATTGCAGCCTTTATATTATTCTTCTTATTTAGTTGGCATCGATTGTCAGAGCTACTGGTAGCCTTGTTAAGTTACATCGACTCCAACTACCATTCTTGTCTGCCAGTAAATCCTTCTCACACGCTGATGTGGTTTTCTCGCTTACTGATGTTTAGTCACCAGGTAAGTTTCTTATCGCATAGCCTGTACTCCTTTTTGATTCATTGTCTTTCTTCTTTTTTTTACAATCTTACTATAAAACACTGGAAAATAGGGTAAAATAGACATGGAGGCTTATGTAAGTTGTATTCTATTATAATTATGAATTTACAATAAAAGCTATGCATTTTGAGATATTATCATGCATTTTGGTTCCATTGTTCTACCTAAATGGTCATAATAACTTGTATTTCTAATCTCTCTCTAAACTCTTATTCGGATGTTGATTGAAGAAGAGGTGGAGGAAGAACTACTACTACAAATAATAGTGAAAGACTCTAAAACTCGTACTTTCACAGAGATCCTTTTGGGATGACCTATTTTTAATTGTTCATGGTAGAGATAAAGGTACTTATAGGCATAATTAGACCGAAAATTAATTATGTTATGCTACACATCTGTCCTTCTTATGTTGCACATTCTTCCTTGCCTACAACTGTTAGAGCATAAAGTAGTCGTTTCTTGTCACATCAGCTCCAACTACAACTCTTGTCTTTTAGCAAATCATCTTTCATAATTATGTGCTGCCATTTCGCCTTACGACTCGCTAGCCAGCTTCTTATCGTTGAGTTCTTTCACTATCTTCACTTTATTTCTTCTTTTTTGTCATCCTGCATATAAAAACACTTAAAAGCATAGTTAATCAGACGTAGTGACTTATGTAAGTTGCATTTTCTTAATATTATAAATTTGCACTAAAAGCTACTTGTTTTGATTCTTTATCTCGCATTTTAACTCCATTGTTTTACCTAAAATGCCAATATTACTTACATTTCTACAAATTATCACCCTCCTTTCTCTCTTTGGCCGCCAACACCAAGTTCTAACCACTTAGGCAAATTTTCATAAACTTTTCCTTTAGCATCAATCTTAAACTTTACTACTAAAAACTTAGTTTCCTTTCTAATTTAGGCTTCCTTTAAGAAGGATAGGGTTGGGGTTTACAAACATAACATGGCACATGATTATCAATCATTTTAGGTCGTCTGCCTCAAAGGCGGTTGCAATAGTGAGAATTACTTACTTCAACTAATAAGTCCAACTAGCAAGGACCTAAGTCCTGCTCTTAACTTAACCAACGGGTGAAACTTTTCCCTAACATAAACATAAATAACATTAATCTAAAACGTTAAGGCCCATTGGACAACGAATAAATAACAATTGTATCCTTCAATATAACACCACAACGTGATGGGTATTAATAATTTGAAATCAAAACTTCATGTGCAATAAAATTCTTGGAAAAGAACCTACAAAACTAAGAAGAAAGTATCAACTAACCTCAAATTACAGTTCTCGCGATGGCTCTCGATTACATAGGGCATTAAAGAGCCACGATCGGTAGAAGTGAAAGGCATGGAGTCACGATCTACAGACATTAACAGTGTGCCAAAACATGGTTGATGCTCAAGGACTGAGGTGGGACTTGAAGAACTCACATGGTTGAACTCAACAGACATGAACAAAGTTGACACATGGATAGAGCTTTCGACTGCAGGTGGGTGGTTGGTTGAAGGTGGAGGACCTGCAATAACGATCAAAAGGGAGAAAAAGAATAAGAGTATATTTCTCATACAAACATTGTATCTTAGTGGTCTATAAATATATATATATATATATATATATATATATATATATATATATGTAAACAAATAAAAAACAAATAAATAATAATAAACTTATGATATATATATATATATATCAAATTGAATTATCTTTTAATTTAACCAAATAAATCACATTTTTATTATAAATTTTAGGAAAATATAATAGATGCCCATTACCCATCAAGCAAGTCATGTGTCTTCAATATTTAAACACTTAGTGTTCAATATGTGTCATCTCATTAAACATCCAACACTCATGCCATATGTCAAGCAAACATGGTATTTTAGTCGTCTATAAATAGTGGCATTTCATGGAGTTGCAAGACACACTTGAATTGAATGATTTCCAAATAAAAGGGAGATAGTTGAAATTTTTGAGATTTCTTAATTGTTTCGTTATTTTCTAAATTTCTTATTACTTTCTTTCTTTCTTTCTTTATATATTATATATTAATATTATTTTATTTTATTATTTAAATATTATGTTTTCTCGATTTTTGTATTCTGGTTGTGCCCCATTTTCACAACACATTATCAACACAAAGCTCCAGCCGCTTCCTCCGCCAAAGGTAGGTCCTAACGGTATGTCGACTTTTTCATACTTGTTATAATAAATATTATTTTGCATATTTAATATAAATTTAATTTCTAATATAATTATAATATTTTATGGCTCTTCACAATAACGGTAGCAATTATTTTTCATGGGTTCTTGATGTTGAAATGCATCTAGATACGATGAATCTCGAAAATACAATTAAAAAAAAATGCAACGACCAGTCAAGAGAAGGCCAAAGCAATGATTTTCTTTCGTCATCACCTTCATGAGGATTTATAGTTAGAATATTTAATGGTGAAAGATCCTCATATATTGCAGAATAAATTGAAAGAAAGGTATGATCATTTAAAATTAGTTAATCTTTCTCAAGCTCGTTATGATTGGATACATTTGAGGCCACAAAATTTTAAATCAGTAAGTAATTACAAGTTTGAATTGTTCAGAATCAGTTCAAAATTATTGTTGTATGGAGAGAAAATTATTGATATAGATATGTTGGAAAAGACATTTTCTACTTTTCATATCTGGAATATGCTCTTGTAGCAGCAATATCAAGGAAAGGTTTTACAAAATATTATGAACTCATCTCATGTCTTCTTATTGTCAAACAAAATAATGAGTTGATAAAAAAATCATAAATCCTGACCAACTGGAATGACACTATTCTATGAAGCAAATGTTGTGAATTTTAATCGTGGACGAGGTCCTGGTCCTAGTCATGGTCTAGGAAGGACCTTAGAAGAGGAAGAAATAATTATTATTTTTGTGGTAGTAGTTCTTATAATCTAAATTTTAAAAGAACCATACAAAACGATGATCATAAAAGGAAAGCTCCACAAAAATAAAAAAGTGATGAAGAAATATGCTACTGATGTGAAATGACTGGACATTGGTCACGTCTTTGTCGTATATCGAAACACTTAGTCGACCTATATCAAGCTTCCCTAGAGAAGAAAAAAGAAAAAAAATGTAGAAGTCAATTGTTCCTATCAAGATAATGATATACTCGATTCGTCCAACATGACTAATTTAGATGCGGTAGATTTCTTTGAAACTCTGAAGAGAAAATCAACACAATTGGTAGAATAACAATGTTTCTTTTGACTTTGAAAATATCTAGAATAATATTGTTGTTTTGTTATCTTTCTTCATATTTTGTGCAACGACCCAAATCATTCGAACTTAATTGATGTTGTTACTTGCATACTAGACTCATGCTTAAACATAAAACGGAATAAGTTTAAAATAAATTTTCACAACTACTAGAA
>JBBPDI010000003.1:16759986-16779848 GCA_037974545.1 Cucumis variabilis
TTGAACTCATTCAAATATTTTATCTCTCATAAATTAATTTTGAATCATATCCAAAATTAAATTTATACAATAAATTTCTTTAAACTTTATATTATAATGTATCACTATAAATTAAACTAATTTCTAAAGTAAATTTGATCATTTCAAATTACAACCAATTATAAATAAATCTCATTACCCTTTACGAGCTAGGAAGGGGACCTACCTACAGATCAGAAGCTATACAACAATCTAAGATTAATGGACTAAACCCATTAACCACATTAATCAATATTCATTAACTGTGTATACACTCCACTAAAGACTCACAACTGAACTCTTCTCACTCTAGATATATTTTTGTGTCCACAGTTATAGACCAATAACAGTAAGTTAGTCATTCACGAGTATTCGTAACACTAACTTGGTCAATTTACCATTTTACCCCTAGGTTACCTCTAATTCTTAAATATCAGTGCTCCTCTAATGAACAACCTGTGTATGATCCTACTAATAAACAGAAACCCCTCTCGTTCCATAGAGAGGGTAAGGCTCTTTGTTCAAGACTTGAAGATTACATTTAGGTGAACACTCACATACTTACCTTAAAGTAGGGAAGAAGTGAATTTCATCTTGTGTAATTATGTTTTCAGCTCCCCACTCAATCTTGTTCCCAAAATGATAAACTTATTAAGTCAACGATCTGGTCACTGTCACCCGTACAAATCAAAGGACAATCCCTCACGAACAGAAGTTCATAATACACTCAGGATTAAGACTAAGTTACCTAAGTCATCCTAGTGAAATAGAAACCTAACTAGTTAACGGAGAGTTACATCTAGTAGTTACTATTTTGCGGTCCGATCTTATAAAAACTCATTGAATAGCATACCCTCATTTGCATGTCAATTACATGAATGCGTTGGATCATTACGTTTGTATCAAATACAAAGTCAGTCGTATCCATAGTGTTACGAGGATAAGGTACCCAATCTTACCCCTATACTATAGACCATTTAAGCTAATCTCGAACTTTGATCTGTGTATATCTCTACATACTGTTTAAGACTCATTAAATAGCTTAGGATGTTAGTTTATTGGATTTGGGTTATTAAGTCAAAACTAATAATCAATAACAATTATTAAAATAATAACACTTTATTAACAATGATCAATGGATTATATTTATAATGTATGAGGTTTAGGACATAAATCCCAACAAACTCCCTCTTGGACTAAAACTCTAGGCTCTTTGGGATATATATATGTTGGGAATGGTAAAATGTACATGTATATTAAATAAAACGTATACATACAAATACAATAAACTAGGGCATCCTCATACCTATTACACATCTCCCACTTGCTATAGATTACCTAATGTACATAACTCGCAGACCTAGACTTTTTAGATGACCCTCAAATACTTTGGCTGTGCGAGTCTTTGTAAATAGATCAGCAATATATCCCACTATTATCACATATAAAGTGATGGTCATGTTCATGTTTGGAACAACTTCTAAATCATGAAGGAACTTCCTGAGCCAAATTGCTTCTTTTGCTGCTTCACAAGCAACGGCGTACTTAGCCTTCATAGTAGAGTCTGCAATGAATCCTTGCTTGATGCTACGCCATAGCACAACTTCCCGATTTAGAATGAACACTGATCCTGACATGGATTTCCTATAATCCTTATCAGTTTAGAAATCAAAGTCAGTGTATCATGTAAGAATCAAATCATTAGCTCCTTACACAAGCATGTAGCCTCTTATTCTCCTAAGATACTTGAGAATAATTTTAACTGTCGTCCAGTACTCTAACCCTGGGTTGGACTGATATCTATTGACTAGTCTCACTGCATAACAAATGTCTGGCCTAGTGTAGAGCATAGCATACATTAAGCTACCCACAGCTGAGGCATAGGGAATACGTCTCATATCTTCAACTTTTTGAGGTGTCTGAGGACACTATTTCTTAGACAAGCGAACCCCGTGCCTGAAAGGTGATAAATCCTTCTTAGAGTTTTGCATCGAATATTGAACCAACACTTTGTCGATATAGGTTGCATGAGATTGTGCTAGCATTTTGTTCTTACGATCCCTTATGATTTGGATCCTTAGAACATATTTTTCTCTCCCAAATATTTCATTTGGAATTGGGTTTCTAACCAAGTTTTAACGTCAGTTAGGTATCCTATATCATTTCTAATGAGAATGATATAGTCCACATAAAGTACTAAGAAAACTACTTTACCTTTGTTGATTTTCTTGTACACGCAAGGTTCATCAACGATTTGGTCAAAACCATAAGACTTGATCACCGTATCAAATCTAATTTTCCAAGATCTAGATGCTTTCATGCTTGAGGCTATGGCTAGTCGATCCAACTAAGCATATTCATACCTTCCCCTCTAGGTCGAGACTTCTGACTCTTACGAGGATATGGTCGTATTATTTCTGCTAACCGATACAGTAAAGCAGGGCTTCTACCCTTTCCAGGAGAGCATATGATACCCTCAACCTACAGTCTATTGCATAACAAAAGAAAGATACTCCTTTTGAGTGAGGTAGTTCACACCGCGTACATATTAAGTTGCATAGGCGCCAAGTTCAATTATGGAAAATCCTACTCCTAATCCTTTGCCGAGACTGCGGACTTCAAACTACTCTAGTTTTTTACGGATAGTCCTACGGATAAATCATCAAGACTTTTGATAGTCGAATCAGCAGGACCAACTTTTCATTACTACAGGTCCTATTTCTTGAAATTACGAAATGTCCTACTTTGGTTCTTTGTGGATAGTTCTACTCCCAATCCAAACTAATGGATGGTCCTACGGATAAATCCACCAGACTACTTCTAATCTCTTGTGGAATGTCCTACAGATATATCCTCCGAACTTTGGATAAACGCTGCAGACCAAGACCCTTGATAGGCTTTCCCCATTTAATCATCAAATCAAGATCCCTGCCTTTGTTTTGCGCCTCCTCACATTTAAAGAAGAAGAAGAAAGATTATAAAAAGGCTTAAGAGGGTTAGGGTAGGGTAAACTATTAAAGGCCTGGACTCAGCTCGCACGTAATTCCCTTGATTTTTTTGGCATTCAGAATGAAGAAAGGGATAGACTGGGTATGCTCGCAGGGTATTTGCCAAATATCCTTAAGAAATTCTCTCGAGCCCTCTTATAACTAGCACCTAAATATGAGATCCCCTATTTTCTTACATTTGACCACGTAAGGCTGATTTCTCTTTTTATGAGATATCTCCCACTCATTAGTCAAAAAGACTCTTGACGTTGATTTGATGCTCAAAACATTCCAAGAAGCAATAGGGTAGGGATCTTGATTTGATGATGAACCCTCGGGCTGAGACATAAAGATACTCTCTTCAAGATTGTCATTCAGAAAAGCAGTCTTGACATCCACTTGCCATATTTCATAATCATAAAAAGTGACTATGGACAAAAGAATCCTTATAGGCTTTAACATAGAAACAGATAAAGAAGTTTCCTCATAGTCAATGCCTTCCCTTTGGGTATATCCTTTTGCTACAAGTCTAGCCTTGAAGGTCTATACCTTTCCAGTTGAATCTCTCTTTTCATTATAGATTCATTTGCACCCTTTAGGTTTCAGCCCTCCAGGTAGATCTACGAGCACCAGCACTGAATTTAAGTACATAGACTCCATTTGAAGGTCCATGGCTTTAACCCATTGGTTCTTGTCTACATCATTCATTGCCTGTTTATAGGACAATGGATCCTCAATGTCATTATCTGGTATGACAACCTGAGTTTTGGTTAAACCTAAGTAACGGTTAGATTATGATACAACTCCCCATTGCGTCGAGGCATTCTCAACAATTGAACTTCTGAAGATGCAAGACAGACTTAGGTAACCATGAAAGCTTTTGAAAAAAAAAGATTACCATGTATAAGAATTTATTAAATTTATGCAAAAATAATTTAGGAACATAATTCAACAAAAAGAAGAAAAATGGAATAATCTTCAAATTCTATTTACTTTTTTTAAGCTCATTGTTGGAAGAAGACGAAAATGTTGTACCATTGACGTTACAAGCATATTCTACAACATTTGTTTTCCCACTAATAATTTCATGCCAAAATTCCTTTTCAAGGTATTTGGCAAGAAGGTACCTAGAACTACAATATCTATGCGAAGAAAACTTGTTTGCAGTTTTATCAAAATCGCAGAAGGTATAATTTCTGAGAAGTGCGTAACAAAATTTAAAATATATGAGGGATAATACGGCAAGAAAAAAATTACAATGTAAGGAACATGCCTGCCATTCTTATAGAAGGTCATTGTATCATCTGTGTCCCACCCAACAAGAAAAAGTAGTTGAACTCTAGTTGTGAATTTGAACCATACTTTTTCCTTCATTAAAACAATCCTAGCATGGTTCAAGAACTCTATGTAAATGGCAACAAAAAAAAAAAAAGATCAAATATTTTCTAAATTCGAAGGTGTCTGTATCATGAATCATTTAGTCAAATAGCCAAACCAATCAGTAAGCTTAAGCTATTATTGTATATTCACTACAATTACTATAATTTTCCTACAAAAAACTGAAAGTGCTCTTCTGTTACATTGAAAAGAAAAATGAGAAAATCAAGTAGTGGAGGGACAAATGGAGTCGCTAGCGTTAGAAATCTTAATGATCGGGAACGCAGATGGACTTGGTGCTTTCATGTTCAATAACAAATGTAAGTACAATTATGTATGGTCACTATTGGTTGATAACAAATATACTTCGTACTTTCATGTTCATTTCCCCAAAAATGACAAATAAAATGTGGCCAAGTGTTCCATAAAACTAATGCCTGTGATGCAATAGTTTTCAGTTTTCATAACAATAGTCCTTGCCTTAGATAACATGCCCGTACAAGAGAATGTTGGAATCTACAATTTATAATAATTGAACACAAAATCTTATAAGCAAACGAATGTTGGAATCTACCGTATATAATATCCGAACACATAATCATATTGATATTAGACCATGAAAATCCCAAATATTAAGTTCACTTCATATTAAGTAGCTAGATTATGTTGTGTTTCCGTTCTACACTACAGGAATTTGGGGTTATCCCGATGCATGGAAAAGCATTAGGATAAAGGATGTCATAAGAGACGGGTTTTGCCGACACCGTTGTAACGACGTCGACAATAGGGGTACCAATAACACTATACAATGACGACATCATTGAAGGTCATTAGTTAAAAATAATATTATAACTTCTAATGATGCCATGAAAGTTTGCATCGGCACTTCCATCCAAACAGCAACGTCGTTGTTGATGGAGTCGACGAAGCTTAATATATTATTAAAATGAATGATCTATCGCAATGTCTATGGTGACATTGTTGACCGCATCAACAAAGGTTGGACCTTTTAGTCACTATGATGAATGACGTTTTGATTGGTTTAACAGGAAAATGTCGATGCCATAAGTTGCTACATCGATATTAGGTGGCTTCTAACGATGCTAAAAGTGGTTGCGTCGTTAGACGCCTATTCTCACAATGTTTTAGTTGTGCGATTTGGGAACCCTTCTTCTTTATTTTTGTTCATTTGAACACAGAAAGATAGAGAGAAAAACGGAAGGAGGAAGGAAAGACGAAAGACGAAAGAGAGAGAAGGAGATTGAGCCTCCACCTTTATTGTTGCCATTTGCCATTGCTGTCGTAGCCTCTATCGCTGTCTATTATCGCCGTAGCCGTTTGTTGCCGTCCACTGACCTCTTACCGGTAAAATATGTCATTTTGTATGTTGGATATTGTATGTGTATTGTATATGTATTGTATGTTTAAGGTTTATGAATTGTGTATTATTGTATGTATATGTATATTGTCAATTGTATGTATGTTTAAGTTTAGAATTGTACATACATGTGGATTCATGTATGTATATTGTATGCATAGGGTTTAGAGTTTAGGGTTTGTATGTTTATGGTATATGTATGGGTAAATTGTAAATTGTATAAGTATATATTTGTACACTGTATGTATGTATGTGTGTGTATATATATATATATATATATATATATATATATATATATATTTGTAAGTTCTCTGTGTAACTGATGTGTAAATTGTATGTGTATACTGGAAGGTTGTATGTATGTGTGTATTGTATGTGTATACTGGAAGGTTGTATGCATGTGTTTTATGTATATGTATATGTATATTGAAATTGTTATTGTATATATGTTTATTGGTAGATTGTTTAAATTAAAATTGTATATATATTGTATTTATGTTATAAATTGTTATTGTATATGTTTGTTATAAATTTTTATTGAATATATGTTTGTTATTTAATATATTGTATGAATAAGTTAAAGTAAATTGAAATTGAAATTGTTATTGTATGTATGTTTATGGTAGATCGTTGAATTGATGAAATTGATGAATTTGATGAAATTACACGTATGTGTAATGTGTGTATTGATATTACGGGTTATTTGAATTTTAGATTGTATGAGTAATGTATGTATGTGTAATTTATGTGAAAATTGTATGAGTTTGAATGTGTAAATTCTTGTTGTATGTGTATAAATTTGAAGAAAATAATCGTTCAATTGTTCTTGTTAAAATCCATAGATTAAGAGCTCTCGATGTATGTATAGCTTTGAGTTGTTGTATTTATATTGTATGTATAGATTGTATATTTTAGATTGTATGTATGTTTGATATTAAATTTGTTGTATATTTCAGAACTACAATCTGCTATTAAAGAAGCAAAGAAAGAATAGGAAGAGTGTAAACCCAATATTTTTCTTGGCCTATTTTATTTTATTCTTTTTATGTGAAAGGAATAAAAGAAAAATGGAAATTAAGTGTGTGTGTATATATATATATATATATATTGGTCTTTATTAAGTAAAATAAAGACAAAAGAAAAGAAAGAAGGAGAAAATGTACCGAATGCAATTTTTTTTTCATGTTATAAACCCATCCACTGCGAATCTTGTTTCAATTTCTTTCTTCAAATTTTTCTTCACCATTTCTACACCAAATTTCAGAGAGACTTCAAAGGGAAGAAGGCTGAGAGAGAAAGAAGAAGAAGCTCAATAAGTGTTGGTTGAAGAACACAACGAGTTTGCAAGATCAACTTCTTTATAGTTCACTAAGAACATCTCTGGTTTCTTTTTATTGATTTCGAGCTACACAAACAGAATTAAAAGGTGAGGTTTAAATTTATGAAAGCTAATTCATTTTCAAAAAAAACTTTATGAAGAAAGCTTGAGCAAATTCTAATGTTCATTGGATGAATTTTGACAAAGAAAATAGGGCAGGGGGTTTTCTCTTGAAATCAGGAGATCTTTGGTTTTTTTTTTTTTTGTATTTCAGGGTGTACCGATAGAGTTAGGATCTCTATTTAGTATGGTTGGAAAGACTATTCAATTTACTACAACTTTTTTGACGAAACTATGAACCAAAATCGACTAAAACTAAGTTAAATTGTAGGGATAAGTTAAAGGAGTCGTTGTACATGCGATTGTTGGAGTGGTTCAGTTTCGAGGGCTACCTGATATTATAAACAAGGAATCAGTGTAACGCCCGAGATTAAGAGGGAGACATAAATGAACCGGTACCATATCTGAATGAGAGGGATCCTGAGGACATGAAAGTAATGTTAAGAAAGACTTAAAACGAATTAAAAGTTAATACTTATACAAACAAGGTGCACCTTCCTTTTCGGTGGCTCGATCATAAGAACATCAATGTTAACCATGCTTACCTTGGAGTATTTCTATGTTGGGTGTTCTCTTGGAAATTTTCCTAGGATACATGTGAGTGAGGATAAAGTATGCTGAAAGGACTCGTGTTGGTTTGTGGGAATAACTTTCACTCTAATAAGCCTTTAAGGATAGGATGGATGATGTCGCCAGGTCACAGGGGATGTAGGGGAATGTCGGAGATCCAAATTCTAAATCCTGGTCTGAATCCTGGGCCTGGGACATTACAATCAGATTTACATGTTTTGAGGTAAGTTTTAGAGGACCTCAAAATGAATATTTTGACATAAAGAAATCTCATTTTGGTTAAGTAGTGAAAGAGTTATGATCATTTGAATTTTGGGCTAAAAATGTGGAAAATTCTGACAAATGTGTAGAGTATGGATTATTTTTTTTTTTAAGGATAGACTTCTTTAGCAATATCCTTAGTGAGCTATGTCAAGCATAATATGTGAAGATCATAATATTTGAATATCAAAAATTCTGACAAATGTGTAAAGTATGGATTATTTTATTTTAAGGATAGACTTCTTTAGCAATATCCTTAGTGAGCTATGTCAAGCATAATATATGAAGATCATAATATTTAGGTTTCTAATACTCATTTCTGGTTGTTTGACAGACCAAGAGGAAATAGGTCGGATTTACACAACGGGAAACTAGTCTTAAACTGTGAGTGACCAAAACTAGTTTTGAAAATACTTTTTTTTCTTTTTTATTAATCATTAAGTATGATTGACTAATCTACACGTTTATTTACAAGCTTCGAAAATTATTTGAATTTCATGATCATTTTCAAGCATGAGTTATCAAGTTTTGTTTTAAGAACTACAGCTTTTCACGAACAATCTATGTAAGCTTGAGCTTTACGAAAGATAAAGATAGCAAACATGTTTTGATGTTTTTGTATGATTGTTTTGATGTTTCTATTAACTACATGACTGAGGTGTTAAGCCCGAGGCTATATGGTATCGTGTGAACACATGATAGATTTCGTTGTTGACGTTAAGTGTACTTCGTAACAACGATGCTATCGTGAGTGTTGGGCGGGCTCCACTACGACAAAGACAATGAGAGTGCTGGGGAGTCCCACTACATCGTAGAGCTTGTAAACGTTGTTGTACTGGGTGTGTCCTACACAACGTAGATTGGTCATGTTAGTTAAAATATTTTGATATACTTGATATGCCTTGCTAGATTTCAATGACGTATATATTAAGTATTCGAGGAAGCTATTCTTACTATTATATGTCTATGTTCACTACTTGTATAAACAAATTTATTTGTGTAAGCTTTCACGTGCTCTTACCTTTAAATTTCTAGTTTTAAATTGAGTTACTCACTGAGCTTTATAGCTTACCCTTACAAGATGTTTTAACCACTTTCCAGGTAGAGATTGAGTTCCTGGTGCCTGATAGACTGCCTTAGTCTGTTGAAGCTCCGATATTGATTGTCAGTACACGGTTAGAGTTGTGCATAGAGTCTGTTGTGTTATGATGTATATATCTTAGTATGATATAGATACTCTACATTTTATGTAAGCTTTAGGAGTTGCGGTTATATAAATATTTGTTGGTTATGTTTTGGTTAAGGTGTCACTAGGTTTACTTGTGAAATTAGTTATTTTTTTGGGCTACACTTCATGTATGTATATGATTAAAATAGGATCCACTGTGTTATGTTGCATGTACAATAGTTTATATACTAGATTAGCAAGTTTATTACGTTAAAGTTTTCAGCAGAGTTGACAGATACAGGTAGAGAAAAGCATTGTCTGTCGGCTTCACGCTGTCTTTAGTTATAAGCTAGCAGGTAATCCTAGAGGGGGTGTGACAATGAGGAGACTGTAGAAGAGTATAGGTGCAAGAAATTCCTTTGACTGCATTTGAGAACCTTGAATCCAAGAGTAGGGACATGCACAAAATGTGCAAAGAGGAAAGTTGAACATTATTACGAGTTGCGTCGAACGAAATATGAGATTGCTTCAAAGAGAAACAACTCTTGATCAGGTGGTTCCAGAAAATTGATTGAGAAAAAAGGAGCATAAAATGACAATATCGAGAACCAAACAGATAAGCCATAGAAAGTTCCCTACTTGCTCTTGTGGTTCCATATGAAAGTGGGGAAGTTTCTATGGTTTACCTATTCGGTTCTCAATCTTGTCATTTTCTAGTTCTCTTTTCCCAATCAATTTTCTGGAATCACTAGAGTGAGGGTCGCTTCTCTTTGAAGCAACCTCATATTTCTTTTGACACAACTCGTAATAATGTTCAACTTTCCTCTTCACACATTTTGCTCATGTAACGACTCTTGGATTCGAGGTCATCAAGCGCTGTCGAAAGAAATTCTTGGGCCTAATCTCTTTTATAATCTTCTCATACTCTTTCTTTTCTTTCTTCACCTTCAATAGTTTTACCAATGAATATATGATGACGTCGGCAAACACTCTTGTATTGCCGACGTGTTGACCTTGTCGTCTCGTTCTTGCATTGTCATTACCTCTTACGACATGTCATTTACGATGCCTGTGCTGATGTGTTTCTCAGCGTCAGTGAAGGTTACACTAACGTACAATTACTTTTTGGCATCCCATTTTTGCATCGG
The DNA here is from genome assembly GCA_037974545.1 of Cucumis variabilis. NCBI lineage: Eukaryota > Viridiplantae > Streptophyta > Magnoliopsida > Cucurbitales > Cucurbitaceae > Cucumis > Cucumis variabilis. The sequence goes on from JBBPDI010000003.1 coordinate 16,770,332, forward strand.
TAAACCCCTAAATTTTTGTAGTGCTATTTCTTCCTAAATCTATAACAAAATAAATTACAAATGAATACATTAAATGTAGTAAAAGACATTTACCTTTTTGTGTACTAAGTCTCCTAACTCAAAGCCAACCACACAAACTTGAGTCTAAAACGAACTTCAACATCCAAAAGTTCTTAAAACAAAATAAACTTGGAAATAAAAGAGACTCGTCAAGCTCCCTCTTTAACATCAATAAGGTTGAATTTCTCATCATCACCTATAAAATCTGGTGGGTTCAGTACATAACATGTAATGGTAAGTATCCCACACTTGAGGGCCACCAAACAACACAAAAGCAAACATAGTGAAATGCATTATGAGTATACCAATATTATACATGCTCACTATACATGAAAGGTAAATATAATTCGTACTTAATTTCCAATCAAGTTTATTAAGTTTGCTCAACACTTTTAAAAAATTTTCAAATTGAATCCTTCGAGACACATTGATCCAAACTTATTGAGTCCAAGGCCATCAACACTCTTTGTTAACCTCACTGACCCAACCAAATGTCTTTGTTGACCCCAACTAATTTTATCTAATACGTCCAACCTCTTCGTCAGCCCAGCTGATTCCCCAATCTACCAAGGATCATCAAATTTCTTAAAATGTTTTATAATTTCCTTACTAAACGCATCATACTGGACTTAACTAAATCAACAAGCTCATCCACGCTACTCTAATACATGGTTTATGCCAAAACCACATAAAACAATACCTCATTTTCAACATTACACATATATTTTGTTTTTACATTTTAGGCATAAAAGAAACATTTTAGAAATCCACATGAAAAACTTACCTAGGTACAACGATATTATTCAAAATCTTGCAATATTATTGAGCGGAAAGATATCCATACCCAATTAAACAACATGCCAAAACACACAAATTATATTTAACAATGGAAACTGTACCAAACAAATTACAGCTCAAAGGATTAGAACTTATAAATCCTATTGCTCAACTGATACCAACGAACAGCTCTCGTAATCCCCTATGCTAGAAATGTCGTCTCACGAACCCTACATAATTTATCAACAAACCCACAACACCGATTTGTCGGATTTTAAAGAATGACGCAGATGATAGAGTGGTCCAAAGAGTCGAAGACGAAGAAACTTGGCGGTGGCATGCGACAAGGGTGTGCGGCGACGTGCACGATGAAGTTAGAGGAAGGGCTATTGTGAAGATGAATTCGGGGAGGGGGCTTGTTGGAGAAAAAGAGATTGAGAAAATGGGGAGAAAAGATTTAGAAAAGGGAAAAATGAGGGGGAAATCTAAAAAAAAAATAGAGTTTTTTTGGGGCAGTTTTAAAAATAGAAAAATAAATTAAAATATTTACAAGCTATAACAAAATTTTGGATTCTATCACTAATAATATTCTATCACTATAACATATTAATGACTATCAATGATAGAATTTGTTATAGGTTGTAGATATTTTGTAAAATTTGCCATTTTTTAACATTCTTGTTTTTTTTTAAATATAAAAAGAGGGGAAAATGTGAGTTTAAAATAGTGTGTTAAAAAATAAATAATAAATTTTTAAAAAGTGAGGAATTATGTGGGCAAATATTTTAATAAAAGGAAGGAAATAAAAAGTATTTTTATATTGTTATACTTTTTATACTTGACATTTCAAGTGTCAAATAAAAAAGTTAACTATACTTGGCGTTTTTTCCTTGACAAGTAAATGTTAACTATACTTGATGCGTAAAAAAATGTCAAGTAAAATCTCCACTATACTTGATGCCAAAAAAACATTAAGTATAATATCCACTATGCTTGATGCAAAAAAAAAAAACGTCAAGTAAAAGCTAACGTAAAAGAGTTCAAAACATTTTGTGAAAATTTTTCTTTTTTAAAACTATACTTGATGTTTTTTTCGTGTCAAGTAAATGTTCACTATACTTGATGTGAATAAAATGTTAAGTAAAATTTCACGGATACTTGACGCGAAAAAAACATTAAGTAAAATCTCACGTATACTTAACGCGAAAAAAACATCAAGTAAAAACTAACGTAAAATAGTCTAAAAAATTCCATGAAAACTTCGCTTTTTTAAAAGTATACTTGATGTTTTTCGTTAAAATGATCAATACTTGACGTTTGTTTATTAAGAACGTTAAGTATGTAAAAGTTGCTGGAGTGAAGTAAAGCAGATTTTTTAGTAGTGGTTAAATCTGAACATTTTAATCAAAAAGCGACAAAGCATTCAGAGAGTCAACTATCACAACATTTCTCCAACTTGGAGTCATTCACAAAATTCTTTCTTTTTATTGGTAAGACCACATTCATTGGTGGAAAGTATCTTGAAAACCATACAGTTCATGGATTCGAAAGAAGATAACAAAGTATTAAATAATATTTTAGAAACTCTTTTCTTTAGTTGAGAACAATTAATAGTAGAACCACTCACTATTATCGCCGACCAGTTTCCTAGTTTAGCTTTCCAAGTCAAAGTCTACTTCCTAGTTACGGCCGAACAATTAGTAATAGAACCACTCATTTAAATGAGCTAGTTCCTTGTCTCAAATACTTGCCATTTCCTAGTTCTCTATCTTCTAGCTAGCAAAATAGAGTAAAAGTGATCTCAAATGGCTTGAATTCTTTCTATTTATAGACCTGTTCGACAAGATTTTCCATATCGAAATGATTTCCCTAACCGACAATGAAAAATGGTCTAACCTAGAAATGCTACGTGCCTTTGGCAACCTTTATCCTAATTCATATTGGGCAGTTATGTCCCATCAGTTGTCACACCCCCTCCCAGACTACCTGCTAGCTTAGACAGAAAGACGGTGTGAAGTCGACAGACAATGCTTTTCTCTACCTGTAACTGTTGACCCTGCTGAAAACTTTAACGTGATAAACTTGCTAATCTAGTACATAAACTATTGTACATGCAACATAACACAGAGGATCCTAAACTAATCACATACATACATAAAAGTGTAGCACATAAGTAACTGATTTCACGAGTAAACCTAGTGACACCTTAACCAAAACATAACCAACAAATATTTATACAACCGCAACTCTTATAATACTTACATAAAATGTGGAGTATCTATATCATACTAAGATATATACATCATAACACAACAGACTCTATGTACAACTCTAACCACATATTGGGAATTGATATCGGAGCTTCAGCAGACTAAGGCAGTAGACTCTATGTACAACTCTAACCACATAACAAATGTACGTTGTGTAGGGCACACCCAATACAACAACGTTTACAAGCTCTATAATGTAGTGGGGTCCGTCCAACACTTCTATCGTCTTTGTCGTAGTGGGGCCCGCCCAGCACTCACAACAGCATCGTTGTTACGGAGTACACTCAACGTCAACAACTGAATCTAACCTGTGTGCACACGGTACCATATAGCCTCAGGCTCAATACCTCATTCATGTAGTTAATAGAAACATCAGAAAAATCATACGAAAACATTAAACATGCCTGTTATTTTTATCTTTCGTAAAGCTCAAGCTTACTTAGATTGTTCTTGAAAAGCTTTAGTTCTTAAAAAAAAACTTGGTAACTCATGCTTTGTTTGAAATACAATGGTTCAAATACTTTTCAAACATTCGTTAATCACGTGCTAGCATAAATTTTCATTAAGAAATCTAGTCTCGAAACTCATACTTGTAAATAATCATGGAATTCAAATAATTTTCGAAGCTTGTAAATAAACGTGTAGATCAGTCAATCATACTTAATAATTAGGAGAAAATAAAAAAAAAACTATTTTCAAAACTGGTTTTGGTCACTCACAGTCTTAAGACTAGTTTTCGATGTGTAAATCTGACTTATTTCCTCTTGGCCTGTTAAACAACCATAATCGAGTATTAGAATCCTAAATATTATGCTTGACATAGCTCACTAAGGATATTGCTAAAGAAACAAAAAATAATCCATACTCTACACATTTTTCAGAATTTTTCACATTTTTAGAACAAAATTCAAATGATCATAACTCTTTCACTACTTAACCAAATTGAGATTTCTTTATGTCAAAATATTCATTTTGAGGTCCTCTAAAACTTACCTCAAGACATATAAATCTGTTTCCTTGTTTATAATATTAGGTAGCCCTCGAAACTGAACCACTCCAACAATCGCATGTACAATGACCCCTTTAACTTGTACCTACAATTGAACTTATTTTTAGTCATTTTTGGTCACGGCTCAAAACATTTGTAGTAAATTTAACAATCTTTCCAACTATACCAAATAGAGATCCTAACTCCATCGGTACACTCTGAAAATACAGAAAAAACTAGAGATCTTCTGAATTCTCGAGAAAACCACCTGCCCTTTTTTCTTTGTCAAAATTCACCTAATGAACATCAAAATTTGCTCAAGATTTCTTTATAACATTTGTTTGAAAATGAATTAGATTTCAATAAATTTAAACCTCACCTCTTAATTCTTTTTGTGTAGCTTGAAATGAATAAAAGACCAGAGATGTACTTAGTGAACTGTAGAGAAATGATCATGCAAACTCCTTGTGTTCTTCAACCAAAACTTCTTGAATTTCTTCTTCTTCCTCTCTCAACCTTCTTCCCTTTGAAGTCTCTCTGAAATTTTATTGTAGAAATAGTGAAGAAAAATGATGAAGAAAGGAATGAAAAAAAAATTTGGTGGTGGATTGGTCAATAACATCTAAACAAGTTCCATCGAATGCAATTCCTCCTTCTTTCTTTTCTTTTGTCTTTTACTCTACTTAATAATAACCAATACATACACACACACACACACACATATATATATATATACTTAATTTCTATTTTCTTTTATTCCTTTCACATAAAGAATAAATAAAAATAGACGAAGAAAAATATCGGGTTTACATCAGTTGTCAACCTATTTATATTTGCATCAGATCACCCTGTCTCTAGATAAAGTAGGTTATCTTGTCCATATGATTGTCACACTCTCTCTATGTAAGAATCCTTATCGCGCAACTTATTCGTAAACTTTCATTCTATTAATTGAAGTCTCTTCACACCTTATTCGTACCGCTAGGCCATCATCACATTGGTTGTATATGATTAGGGCCTTACAACAAGTTCAACATTGGATGTCCTTCGTTACCTAGGGGGATAAAACAAAACATTTGAAAGATTAGACAAAAATGTCTAGTGAGTGGGGTCTTTTATCAACACCTTTAATATATCAAATTTTGACTTAACACATTATAAATCATTCCGCCAAATTGTGCGATACAAATAGTATGAGTTTCAATAGTAAAACATTAAGTCTAAAACCAATCATTTCATCGTGTTAGACGATTCAACACAATTCAAATCTAATCATCAAACATTCACAAACCACATGAAAATCATTTCCTTGTAAATTATGCATAATAGTTCATATCGCATATAACACATTTCATCAAACTCATCATATCATCTTTTGTCGAGTTGTAGCTATGCACAGTAGTCTCAATGTATTCAACAAGTTTCCATCAATTCCATCACGCATATTGCATCTTCCAATGCCATATCATATAGTAAGAAAAGGGTATCCCATACTAAATCACACAATAATAGTGAGACATTCTATTCTAAATCACACAACAAGAATAAAGCATCTTATCTTAGATAACACAACAATGATAAGGCATCCCATACCAGATCACATACAAGTATGAGGTATCTCACACCAGAACACACAGGAAGTGTAAGGAATCTCATCACATAGGCACACACAAGATCATCTCATTTGATTTCATCATTTCAATTCATGTTAAATCTTATTCATTTATAATTAACATGCATTTTAAGAAATGGGAAATCATAAGATAAATCATATAATTCAGAGTTTCCATAGAAATACATTTAAGGATTTAAAAACATTAGAAATCCTTTTGTTTTCTAAACACATTTTTAGGAAGAACCACTCACAATCAATGAGCTTCTTTGCCTAACTCTTTAGCCGAGAACTTATTTACTCTTCTTTGAAACTTCTTGTTTGATTCTAGCTCTTGAACAATCACTAAAAATCTTGAAATTCTCTTAATTATTTCTTAATTATGCTCAAGGTAAAAGTAACGTCAAAGTGACTGGACTTCACATATTTATAAGTCTCTCTGGTGAAATATCTCATGCTAGAATGATTACTTTTGCCCACCGGTGAGAATGATCCAATGTTAGAAGGCCACATGTGACTGCCACTTCTTTATCCTGAATTTTGATTGGGCAGTAAAGTCAAATCAATCACCTACTTTCTTAAACAAGGATGATGTCATTACTTTTCGATGAAGGAGGCTTCACATAACAATTCATCGCTTAACCTTTCTCGTTGCGTAGCTTCAAATGCAAATGCACAACGATCTCATTGCATAGACTAATCTTGTCGCATGAATCTTATAGCATAAGGTAGAACACGATCATGACTCACAAGTTGTACCTAGATTTTGTGGAAGAAACATATGCTCTCCTAATATGGCATTTCTCAGGATTCTATGTTATTGTATTATGATAACCTGATTGGAATTAATATCTCTAAGAATCCTGTTCAACATAACCGCAAAAAGAATATTGATATTTGTCACCACTTTATTAGGGAATTGGTTAAAAAAAGATAATTCACTTGGAGCTTGTTCGAAGTCCAGTTCGACTTGCAGATATTCTTACAAAACCCTTGGATTCTATTGTTTTTGAAGACTTATGTTACCCAACCCATGAGTTAGCAGTTTGAATATTTCTATTTTAAAAGCTTTTTAGGAGAGTCTTTCCCTCTTTCTCAGATTGTGTTTGATCATTCAGATTACTTGGTACTTCCATAGTTTCATATGCCTGTCTCTAGTGCTTATTTAGTACCTTCATTTACCACAATGGTATCCACTCGAAAAGGGCATTATCATTCTGCTACTTTTGTTTCACAATCTATTTCTACTGCAATGTCGACTCACTTCAACTTCAGTTCTGATATGGTTGTGCCTCAAAATCCCAGGAGGACTCATATGGTTCTGATTCAAAGTCCCCTAAAGCGTCATCAAATTCAAGTTGTGTTCCAAAAAGTTCAACAACCATCGGGTTGTTTGCATTATGATGATAACACTTCTATTGGTGCCTTTGTGGCTCCTTCTGCATCTAAGCCTTTGGGGAAATCTATTTTGTCACACCCCATCTCGAGCACCTCCTCTCTAAGCTCAAGATAATGGCGTGAGGACAACTCATATCACTCCCCTCCTAAACAACACCAAATGACCCGTTAACTTCTAACCTTTAACTTAAAAGGTAAACAGAAGCTACAAACACAAAACTTAAACATGAAACCTAAAACACAACTTAAGCACACTCTTTTCAAACAAACAAACCTTATATAAAATTTACACAGACAAATGCCAAAGAAAACATATAGATTTCTCACAAAACCTTTTAGGAAAACACAACTCTACTGAATAACTTTTTTTAACAACTAAGATTACAAAGAAATAGATTTTAACTTCAACCCTTAAACAACTAGAATTAAATTAGCCTGGCATCATTAAGTCTTGCACAACCTGTACCTGAAAAGTGGAAACATGTTGAAGAATGTGAGCTAAACGAGCCTCATGAGTCAGTTTTTTGCAAACATTTCATAAACATTTTTAGAAACAGTAACTTAATTCATAAATTCTTTTAGAGTAATAACTCATAAACCTTTTAAACAGTAAACCTCAACAATGGAAAGAATACTTTAACATTAATAAATATTTAACATTAGACCAAATCATTTTCCTTTCTTAAACATAAACAATAACATCAACACTTTAAATTTAAAGAGCCTAAAAGAAATAGTGAATCAAATCATTGATATTTCATAAACCTTGGAAATAGCAAATTAAGAACAATAACTTGAATACTTTGACTTTATAGCATTTAGAAAACGGTACTTGCTTTTTCGTTTGGAAACCCAAGTATCTAATCTTATGAGGTGGTAAAGGTTACTCAATACCAGCTAGATATCAAACCCTTTTAAGAACCTCTTTGTATAAAGTAAACCTTTACCCTTAAAGATCCTTTTGCATTTATGCAACCTTTAAACATAATAATACCTTGAACTCTTCATACCTACGGGATGAAACTCTAGGTATGGAAACCATATCCCTCAATACAATACCTGTAAGATGAAACTCTAGGCACCTGTAGAGGCCCTCATCTCTTACCTAGTGTATGTAATGGAAACTCTAGGCATTTACTAGATACCCTTATCAGACCTTCACACCTACGGAATGAAACTTTAGGCATTTACTAGATACCCTTATCACACCTTCACACCTACGAAACGAAACTCTAGGCATGGAAGCATTTTCCTTTGATTTAATACCTGTGAGATAAAACTCTAGGCACCCGTAGCACCCTATCATGTTATGGCAAACATGAGATAGAAAATCTAGACATCTGTAGAGGCTCTCATCTCTTACCTAGTCTATGTGATGGAAACTCTAGGCATTTATTGATACCCTCATGCCACATTCACATCTAGGAAACAAAACTCTAGCCATGGAAGCCCTATCCCTTGATTCAATACCTACGAGACGAAACTCTTGGTGCCCGTAACACCTTATCTTGCTATAGCTAACATGATGAAGACATCCTTTTAAGAATCCTTCTTTGCATACAAACCATTAAACATGGCTTTTAAGAAATTCCTTTTTTTTTTGGATAAAACAAACTTTTAAACATGTCTTCTAAGAACTCCTTTTTGCATAAAGAAAACTTTTAAACATGAACCTGGCTTGATAAACTCCTTTTCTCTTTAGCTTTAAACATTTAACAGTAAACATGCTTGAATAAATATATTGATGAAATCTCATACTTAAGAAATAATTCACAAATCAGATAACTCAAACATTCCTTTAAACAAAGCTCAAACATCTTCAAACAAAAGCTTTAAGAACATTAACTTGAAGAACATGCTTTGAAAACATTTAATAAATTCATTTTATCCCGCACTACTTTTGCCTAGGTTCTTGGCTTAGTTCCATTTTTTCTTGCTCTAAAAAGAAAAGAAACTAAAGTTAAAACTTGGTTTCAACCATGATTAAATGTCTTTACTTTTTCCTTTATCCTTCTTTCTTCTCCAGGAAACCCTTTTAACTCACCTTGAACCTTTTTGAAGTCTCGACAAACTTTAGCTTGCTTAGAACTTCTTTTACCAAACTCTCTTGATAGAATAGGTCTGATTCTAGTTTCCATCTTTCAGGTGGCATTGAAAAGAAGGCTAAATGCTAGAATAGAGTATGCGAACTTTCTCGAGGATACTGTAAAGAAGTCTAAAACTCCAGAAGTGGAGAAATTAAAAAGACAGCTGAAGATCTCGATGAATTCATGACTAAGGCAAGTAGATTTTATCCCCCATTCCTGCTGTGTGTGTTAACTTAATTTTACCAGTTACATCTTGCCAAGGGGGTGGGGGGGTGGGGGGTAGGTTTTTATGTTAAGGGGTTTTTGTTTATATTATATTAATTAA
>JBBPDI010000003.1:16786439-16799000 GCA_037974545.1 Cucumis variabilis
GATTTAATTAATTATTAACTAATTGATTAATTATTAATTAATTAATAGATTTGATAAAAAGAATCTCGTAATTCTCTCCTACTCCTTTTCCTGTTCCAAGAAGGAAAAAGAGTTATAAATATGTAGAAAAAACAGTTTTCTTGAACGAATTTATTAAAAAAAAGTCAAGGCTTTTTTCTCTCTGCAAAAATAAAAGAAAAGAGTTTCTCTGAAAATCTTTATACCTTTTTTCATCCCAATTGGTTCCCACAAACCAATCTCATCCCATAAGATAGGAAGGTCTCCGACGGGTGGTGTCCTAATTCAGTGGTTTGCAGATTCAGAGATATCAACAAAAGTAAGTTCTCTATATCTCTTAAATAAAAAGCATGCTTAGAATTTATTTAGAATTTTGATTCTAATTTTTCCAATGTACTGGTATTTTAATATTTCCAATTAAATTGAGTACTGGTTCTTTAATTCTTCTGCTGCTATAGGGCTTTTATCCCTTCAATAACAGTAGTAAGGCATTTTAGTATGATCATTATTGTTTTCATTTATACTCTTGACATTGGAATTATCTCTTAATTTTTTGACATTGGAATTATCTCTAAAGGAAAATAATATCAGCATGTCATTTTCTTATTTTAAAGTTCATCTTTAGCTTTACTTTCTTAGTGACTTGTTTTATATGTTATATGTTATTGTTTATCAAGTAGTATTGCATTCTTAAGGAAGGAAAAAAAATTGTGATATACTTTACTTATTGTTTTCATTGATGATTAATAGTTAAAATTTGTGTGTGTTTTGTTTGATGATTATTAGGATATGACTTCATTCTCTGTAGACGAAACTTCAAAACAAAGTTGTTTTAGTCTAGTGTTAGGAAAAAGAAAATCGGTTAAACTACCACCATTGGTATGAGAACATTTTAGAAATAGTAGAAGAATGTGATCCTAAATATCATAGGACTGCTTGTAAACGTTGTGGGATTTCATATGCTTTTGATTTCTAAAGAAATGGTACAGCTAATCGAAAAAGACACTTAGAGAAATGTAAGAAATATGCAAATCCATTGGAAGATAATGTTAAAGAGGAGGGAGATTCTGAAAGTAGTTTGATGGCTACATCCTTCACTCAAGAAAATTGTAGAACAATGCTTGTTAGTATGGTTATCTTGGATGAATTGTCATTTAAGTTTATAGAAAGTGAAAAGTTTCGTCACTTTTGTTGGGCATAAATCCAAAGTTTGTAATTCCATCAAGAGTAACCGTTGCAAAGAATTGTTTTCAAATGTATATGAGGGAGAAAAAAAAGTTAAAAAGTGCATTAACTCGAAGTGACCAAAGAGTTTGTTTAACAACAGGTACATGAACTTCTGTGCATAATATTAAGTATATAGTTATAACAGCTCATTTCATTGATGATGATTGAAACTTACACAAATAAATTTTAAAATTTTGTCAAAGTTAATCATAAAGGAGATACAATAGGTAGAACCATTGAAAAGTACTTAGAAGGTTGGGGTATTGATAGGCTCTTTTCTGTAACAGTTGATAATGTGAGTTTAAACGATGTAGCTATTACATACTTGGTTAAAAAGTTCAGAGGCATATCAAATGAGTTGGTGTTGGATGATGAATTTATTCACACTAGTCCTTCAACACGTGCATAACACTTGACTCTTTTTACTTGTTAAATGAATGTAAAAAAAATATGAAAATAAAAAAAATCACATATAACAAAATTAAACAAATTTAATTTTCAAAAAGTACAAAAAATACATAATTTAAAAACAAAAGGTAAAAAAGATACATTACTATTGTTATCATTAAAATTATTGGATAATGAGTTTATTGAAGAAAAAATGTTTTCATAGGTATTCCAAAATGAAAGTGAAAAATGTAGAAAATTAAAAGTAATTTTATGTTAATGTTTTAATATTTAATGTATTCTATAAGATATAATGCATTAAAAATAAACTTACAATCAATGTTAAATTCTTGAATTATAACAAAACTTTGTTTTTATCAAAACATGCTACTTTCACTTTAAAAATATTTTTTTCTTTCAAAGTTTATATAATTTCTTATTAGAAAGAATATTGTATTCATTAAAGAAAACGTGAAAACATATATTGGAGGGAAAAGATTAGTATATGCACTTGGGACAATTTTTTTTAATCTACTTGTTGATGTTTAAAATTAAATTAAAAATAATTTTTTCAAATATAACCATACATTATTTATTAAAACACTTATTTTATAATTTATTCTAGGAAGGAAAAAAAATTAGTGCACTTATCTAATATCTCATATCATTTAAAATAAATAAATTTTCTGTCAAAAAGAAAAAAATAAATTTACATAACTTTTTATAAAAAAATGTGATTATCCATTATGCTCTAGCACATTATACATCAAATAACTAATTTTTTAAAAAGAGTTGAGTTTGGAAGAAAAAAAAACAAATATACATACAAGATTTTTATAGAAAAATGTACGTAGAGATGATGTCTATTTAATTTCAAGAGTTGAGTAGTTGGTTAAATTATTGAAATTTTTAAACTTTTCAAATTCTTAAATTTATTGTCAAATTATAAATTTGTTATGACTTTTTAATAATACTTGATCAAACTTGTTAGAAGACTAATTTCTTTACACTCTTAACTTTTTATTGTGAACATGAATAGAAAAGAAAGAGAATGAGATATTTATACCCAAAGATTTGAAAAGGGAAAAGAATTTGAAAGGTTGAAATAATTACAAAATAATTAATTTGCAAGAAAGTGGAATGTGAATAGGTGAAAGATAAGGGAATGTGAATGGCTTTAGAGAAATTTTAATGATCTAATTAATTTGAGAGAAAATTATTTATATCCAAGTATTTATCAATAATTAATTTCAAATTTAAACTAAATAAAAAGTAAATTACAATAAAACCAAGTAAGAAAAAACAAATCTATTATGTAGAAGAGCAAAATTGAAAACAAAAAGTTTATCCTCATCCATACTTTTATATATACTATAGATTAGATGTTGTGCTCATATTCTTAATTTAATTGTTATTGATGCCTTAAAAGATTTGCATGTCTATCATTCAAATCAGAAATGTTGTGAAGTATGTTAGGTAATCTCTTGGTAGACTACAAATATTTAAAGACTTTGCTAAATAATAATAAAAGATGTCAACAAAGAATTGTGTTATGATAGATGTTCCAACAAGATGGAATTCTACTTTCATTATGTTGGATGGTGCAACTAAGTGTCAAAAGACATTTGAAAGATTAGAGGAGCATGACCCTATTTGCCAAAGGATGATATTCCTACTGCTGAAGATTAGGATAATGCAAAAGTATTTGTAAAGTTCCTAAAGACATTTTCAAAGGTAACAATGAAGTTTTCTGCATCTATGTCTGTGACTTCAAACATATTTTTTCATGAACTTTGTTTGATCCAAGAAATAATCCGTGAAATAATCGTTGTATGAGAATGCATTATTGAGTCAGATGACATTAAACATGCAGACGAAACTCAACAAGTATTAGGGTATAACTACAAGTGAGAAGACCAATTTATTATTATATGTTTATGTAGTTCTTGACACTAGGTACACATTGATTTATGTGAATTATTGTTTTATTAAATTTTTGGAGGAAGATAGTGCAAAAAAAATGGATGAATAAGGTTGAAGAAGTATTTCGTCGATTGTGTGATGATTATTATATGAGAATGTCAATGTCAAAAGAAAAATGTTCACAAACACAATCATGTACTCCTATCAAAGGATTTGGCTTTCAAAGTCAAAGTGAAATACCTTTTATCTCATATAGTGCATCTCATAAGACACATGCAACTGTTCATGATAGATTTAAACAAAGCAAAAAAAAAAATGTGTAGATGATGCTAAAACAGAGGTGGCTCGGAATCTAGATGAGGCTCGTATAGAAGATGAATATTTAGATTTGCTAAATTGGTGGAAGGGTTTAAGATCGTTAGCCAAGTAGCAAGGGACATCTACAGTATTCCTATATCAATTGTGCCTTTTGAGTCAACCTTTAACATTGGAGGACGGGTGTTAGATTTTTTCAAAGTTCATTAACTCCTCAAACTGTCGAGGCACTTCGTTTGTGCTTAGAATTGGATTCAATCTAACCCTTTGGATGATGCATAAAATAATTTAAAGGAAGTTGTAACTTATAATAGATAAGGTATGAAGGAAACGGTTCTTGTGCCAAAACGTGAGGTAAGATGCAACTTTTATAAACTTTTATACATGAGTTATATTTTATTAGATCATACATAATGGAAGACTTTGCTTAAACTTTTGATAATATCATCTATGTTTAGTTGATTAATTTAAAGCTCCTAATGTTTTTGGAGATCAAGGTGAAGGCATTTCCTTGAAGAAACACTAAAGTACGTTTAGTATGAAAAAAGTTTGTGGATTTTGAGAAGATTTTGAAGAAGGAAAGAGGAGAAAGAAGCTGCTTTGCAACAATTATAGTGAAGTTATGAACATTTAGAAACTAAAACTTCTTGTGATATCTGCTATACTAATATGAGCACAAGGCAATATTCTTATGAAATTACAGAGTGAGTTGAATTGTACATTAAAAAGAAGAAGAAGACCTAACCAATTTTGATCCGACCCTACCCTATCAGCAAAATGATCGTACATTTTGGGTCAGGTTGGATTTAAAGAAAAACTGACCTGACTCAGCCCAATTACACCCCTATATTTTACCAACTCACCTAACCTCTCCCTTCTCCCAATGTTTTCAATGCTCCATTCATTGGGCATCGTCGACAACTACCATTGTCACACTTCAAGAACCAACTCTGACGACCACTTTCACTTGTCCAACTTTGACAGCCAACTCTGGGCTCTAACTACAACTCTGGTGGCCAACTCTGATGGTTAATTCTTGGCTTTGACAATTACTTTGATGCCAATTTTAGGCTTCGACAATCACATCAATGACAACTCCAACAACCAAGTTTGAGTGCCGACAATCACTCATTTATAAACTTTAGTGACCAATTTTGACTTCAACAATCACTCTGAATAGCAACTCCAACAACCACTTTTGCTATGTTTTTTTGCTTACAAATTTCTTTTTATTATTTTCTTTCTTTGCCTTATTTTATTTTGGAGATCTTTCCTTTTTGTTGGTTCGTTATGGTTAGGATTCTAATACATAAATATTTTCCTTTTTGGATTGTTAGGAGAGTTAATTATTCTCTTGATTTTTTACCTAAATAACATCTTGTCGGATGTGATTTTTTAAGTCAACGAAAAAAGTCAATCATATAACTTCTCAAGGGTGACTGTGGTTGGCAGTGAGTTTCTTTTGAAACAAAATCCCTATGTGTGATGCGTGGTGTTGAAAACTTTGTTATCGACTTCATAATGCACTAGATTGAGAAGATTTAAAAGGTTAGGAGGAGACTAACATAAAAGGTGACTGTGAGGAGTCTTTCTCAGGGGAGCCTGAATGTTGAGACACAAAAGTTAGATATGGAGTATATGATATAGGGGAAACTTAGATCGAATCTTTTGTTCATACTTTAAGTGGTTTAGGGGGAGCCTAGACATTTATCTTGTGAAAGTTATGTATGACAAGATAGTTAATTCTAGATAAGTTATGTATTTGTGAACCATTTGAATCTTAATAGATTATCTTTTCGATCAGGCTCAAGACCCTCCAAATGTTAGTGTGATTACACCGAACTAGATTACTAACTTACTTGTGTTCTACTTTTACTTTTATTGTTGCTTATGCTATTTACATCGTCAATACCTTTGGTGAAAACATAATTCTCCATATTAACATTGTGTTCTCATTTGGTATCAAAGCAAGGTAGCGAGTGATTGTGTGAGGCCATGATCAAGTACATCCGATGTGATGAAGGTCTTGCAATGAAAACACCATGTGAAAAGACTTTTAAGAGTAAATTGTGATTCACAGAAGGGTTATGCGATGGAAGTTCTCTCTGCGAAGGAATTACGCGATAAAATGGTTGGCGTTTGAGTTACCTAACCGAGAAGTAGTGACATGATCCTTATGTCAGAAAGCCGATGATTGATTTGACTTCATCGCCTAATCTAAACTCAGGATAAGGGTTGGGTAGAGGCACGTGGCGTTCTGAGATTGGACCACTACCTGCTGCCGAAAAACGTAATCATTCCAACATGGGAAAATCCACTAGAGAGACCTATAAATAGGAAAATTTCGATTATTTTGAACTTGCCTTTACCCTAAGCTTATTTAAGAACGAACTGGGGAAATATTCAAGATTTTCTAAGACACAAACAAGCTTAACTCTAGCAAAAAATTCAAGAATTGCAAGGGAACTTTTGGCCAAGGACGCTAGGCTAATTGATTGTGACTATTAGTAGTTCTTCTTATAAAATGTTTCCAACATGAAAAGGTTTTTCAAAATGTGTTTGAATCCTCAATTATATTTCTATTGAAACCATGAACTATAGTATTTCTCTTATGCCTTCCAACACTTAAAATGCACATGAATTACATAAATGAATTGTGGTTATTGTGAATTAAAATAATCCATTCTGAAGAACGCATGAGATTTGATAAAGTTGAAAAATGAGATAATCTTTTGTACCCTATGTGATAAGAATGCCCTATTCATACTGTGTGATCTTGAATAGGATGCCTCATACTTATTGTGTGATCTGATATGGAATGTCTTATTCTTGCGATGCGATCTAGGATAAGATGCTCTATTCTTATTGTGTGATTTGGAATAGAATATCCTATTCAGGTTGTATGATCTTAAATATAATGCCTCATACTTGCTGTGTAAGCTGCTATATGATATCCTTTGCTTGTTGTGTGATCTAGCATTGGAAGACATGTTATGCATAGTGGAATTGATGGAACTTGTTAAATGCATTGAGATTACTCCATATAGCTGCAACTTGACAAAGAAGCATGGTAAACGTTTGAATTGAGGAAAGAGTACAAAGATGTAACTAAACATGCATAATGATTTTGTGAGATGATCATATCACATGCGAAATGCATGTGATGCGACATGAATTATAATAAAGGAAATGAAGAGAAATAATCTCCCTAATTTATGATGAAATTTTTTTAAAAGGGGATAATTTTAAAACGATTTACGAAAATGGTTGATAATAATGAGATATGATGATTCGCCTAACGCACAGGATTTGGTTTGATTTAAACTCAATGTTTATTTAATGATACTGTATATTATTCATGCCATGTGATTTGACAAAATGGGTTGACGTGTTAAAACCAACTTGATTTATTTAAGACGATTGATAAAAGATTCCCCCCCCCAGGTAAAGAAGGACATCCAGTGTTGGACTTGCAGCCTTGATCGCCTACCGTGTCTCCTAAATAGCATCATTTTGGTAGTGGCCACGTCAACTCGCACAACATATAGTAACTAAACGAGAGAAGCATAAGTGTTGTAAAAGTACTAAATGTACTTGTTTTCAAAGCATTAATGAAATTTTCCATCATTTATTCTCCATACCTCGACTTATATTTCCTTGTGTTTGTCTTTTAATTTTGCTCACTAGGTGTTTGAGGCTTTACTTCGTGAAGAATATCTCATAAAATTCTAGGCGGTAGCGTCTCTGTTTTATTGCATAGAATGAATCAGATTGGGTGTGACAAGTTAGCTATGGATTTGATCAGAGAAGGTGGCTTAACAACCAGACCTCATATGTTGAATGGTTCGAACTATGCCTATTGGAAGGCTAAGATGATTATCTTTCTTAAATCCATTGATAGCAAAAGTTGGAAAGCAGTTGTCTCAAGTTGAATTCATCCTTTTATCGCTGATGCTGAAGCAAAAAAGTCCTCTAAACCAGGGAAAGATTAGATTGATGATGAAGATGAGGCATCTCTGAGAAATTCTCTCAGAAATTCTCGTGGCTCAACAACTAGACCTCATGTGTTGGATGGTTCGAACTATGCCTATTGAAAGGCCAAAATGATTTCCTTTCTTAAATCCATTGACAATAAAACCTAGAAAGCAGTTGTCTCAGGTTAGACTCATCCTTCTATCACTGATGCTGAAGGAAAAGATTCTCCTAAACTAGAAGAAGATTGCACCAATGTTGAAGATGAAGCATCTCTGAGAAATTATCGTGCTCTTAATGCAATCTTTAATGGAGTTGACAAGAATGTGTTTAAACTGATAAATACCTTTATGTTCGCTAAAGAATTATGAGGAATTTTAGAGGTTGCTTATGAAGGAGATGTCTGGTCTTTAAATTTTAACATCTAAGTTTGAATCACTCAAGATGGTGAATGATGAAATCGTTGTTGACTTACAATGTTCTTGTCTTGGACATTGCGAACGAGTCATTTGTGCTAGGTGAAAAGTTCTCTAAACATAAATTGGTTAGGAAGGTTCTTCGTTCTCAACCAAAATGTTTTGACATAAACCTAACAACTATGAAGAAGTAAATGATACTGCCATCTTGTAGTTAGATAAGTTGTTTGGGTCCTTACACACATTTGAACTAACTTTTGATGATAAGAATGAAAAGATGGGTTTAAAGGGTTGGCTTTTCAATTTGTGGGTGATGAGGAATCAAATTAGAATAAAAGCAAGGGAGTTGATGAAAACCTAACTGATTCTATTGCCCTTCTTAGTAAATAATTCTCAAAAGTTGTGAAGTGATTCAACAAATGTGGTAACTATGGGGTCAGTACAACAAAGATCATAGACAAGTATAGTAATAAAGAGATAGTTACTAGTTTTGAAAGTTAATACATATACTATATATAAAAGTGGCTATAGGAAAAAACTTTTTTCTTTCCATTTTGTCCTTTTTAAAAGTTGAATTTACTTATAACAACTTTGATTTTATTGTAATTGGCATTTTCATTTCATTTTATTGTATTTATAATTAATTAGTGCAATTTCTCTTCCATTATTTAAGAAAACTAACTATTAATTATTTTATAAGAAAAGAAAACAAAACTAGAAATGTCATGAAATACTAGAATGCATAAAGTTTTTTATTTGAATTTCTAAATATTCAATAAATAATTAATAATTTTACATCTAATTTTATTTAATGGTGGAATCTCAAGAGTTATGCACATTTAAATTAATAAAAAATAATGTTTAAAATAAGTGATATAAAGTTAATGAAAAAAATTTAAAAAAGAAAGGAAGTAGAAATGTTAGAAGATGAAATACTAGAATGCAGAGTTTTTTTTCTTTCTCAATTTATAAATATTAATTAAATAATTAATGATTTTACAATTAATTATATTTAACAACGAAATTTCAGAAGTCATGCAATCTCTCCAACTCCAAAATCTTAATTCATTTTTTTTAATTTGTTTATTGTTTATGTTAATTTGTTTTTAAAAAAATGCAGAGCAATATTTTTGGATCAATAAGAGATGTATATATATGCTTTGATAAATGTTGTCAAACTGAGGTATCAATCCTTTTGGGTTTCATAGATATTTTCAAGTTATTTTATATAATGGTCTTTAACACCAATAATAGAATGCTTTGTAATTTTTTAAGTCTCTCACTATAACATATTTTAATACAACTTTTAGCTATAATTATGTAAAGTCAACATTATTTCTTTTTATATAAAAACATTTTTTTTTGTAATTTGTTTCTTTATCTTTCTTAACTCACCCTCTAAAAATTTCTTTGTTTGTACGTAAAGTAGTGAATAAGGGTTTATGATAAAAAAAACGATCGATTATTGCGAATAGTTTAGTGGTGCCAAATTTGAAGAAAGGTCACTACAAGAAAAATGGTCTACGACGAAAGTTATTTTCTGTCGCGAAAAAATCATTGATAGTTATTTATAGTCATGGTATCGCATGTCGTGGAAAGTCCATCTATGACAGTTTCAAAAAACTGTCACAATACGTGTTTTTATGACAACAAATAAATGTCATTAATTATTATTTTATAACTATAAATAACTGTCATCTTCTTTTTCAATGACAACAAATAACTGTCACCATTTACACATTTATGACAGTTAAAATATGTCATGAATTCTTACTTTATGACATTTTTTCTATCAAGAATATGTCAATCGTGACAATTTTTTTGTAAAATTTAATTGTCATTGATTCGATATTGACGACAATTATGAAATTGTCATGAATTGATATATTACGACATTTTTTTATGTTATGGATAGACCAATCATGACAGTTTTTTTATAAAATTTAATTCATTGTTTTGGTATTGACGACAGAAAAAAATGTTATGAATTTGTATATTATGACATGTTTTCCCTGTTGTGTATATTCCTCAATTTCTGTTTTTCTTGCCGCTGAACCATTACACTAACAAATTCAATAACAATAACAATAATAGATCACACCCATATAAAAACAATAATTCAACACTTTAATATATATGTATACATAATTATACACTTTGTAGTATTCATACAGCCATTGCCTAATAACCATTTGTCTAGTTCAAATGTAGTTTCCATAGAGAAAAATATACATTGATATCCTTAGCTACCAAGAAGCCTAAAATCAATACATTGCAAGCAAGAGTTTGCTACCAACCATACAAAAGATGTATATCAATCAATTGCTCCAAATTGGCTTCAATGCTCCAAATAGATTCTTCTAAACCTAGTAAGAAAGCAAAATTTCATTTAGAGTATGACTAGAGAACATTACCTATGAGGAGGTTATACTTAAAGGTAATTAAGGAACATTACCATTGATGTAAGATTGTAACAAAAAAAAATATTGAGATTATAGATGAATAACTAGGGTGCCCAAACTTATGTGATAACATTTTCAGCCCCCCTCCCAACCCTTCATTTCAGCCCCCTTCCAACACAAACAAAAAGCAGTGAAAATGGAACACACATCGAACATATGTCTTCAGTCAATACCATAACATAATGTACCAAATACACAAACATAATCAAAATACATTATACTAAGAATATGAACAAAACAGAGAAGGAAAGAAAAAAATGTACCAAATACACACACACAATCCACAATTGTTAAGAGAGTTAAATAAAAGAGAAAAGACAGAACAAAAGAATCAACAAAGGAAATTAATGAAAAATGTATCCTAGAGAGGCAACAATGAAACAAAGAATCTACTACTAAGAAATGAAATAAACAGTGGTGCCATAAAAAATTGAAGAGAATAAAGTTTGAAATAGTACCATAAAAAACCTGACATTAGTCTTCAGCCCTTCCCCCCAACCCTTAATTCCAGCCTCCTACAAATACAAACAAGAAGCAGTGAAAATGGGGCACACATAGAACATATGTCTTCAGTCAATACCATAACACAATGTACGAAATACACAACCACAATCGAAATACATTATATCAAGAATATGAACAAAATGGAGAAGGAAAGAAAAAAATGTAACAAATACACAACCAGAACAAAACTAGAAACAGTGAAAAACAGAATCCCCCCCCCCCCTTCATTCCAGCCCTCTCCCAACATAAAAAATAAGCAGTGACAATGGGGCACACAACAGTTATCTAAAGCCCGCTAAAGCAATTATATCAATGTTGATTATAAGAAGTTTATCCATCAACTTGTTGTATATCTTTGAAAAAATCATCTAATGTAACCATAAAAACATGTATGTTAAAGCTAATAATTAATTTGGAACTATCATTATGAAGAAATTCAAATACCTTTACAACCCTCCAGTTTGGTTTCTTTTTATATGACATATTGAAAGACCTACAAAATATTTGAAGATTGTTACGTACACAAAGGGTGTTGCATGCAGAAAAAGTAAATGAACTATATAAGTAATTACGACATAAAAGCACAAAAATACATACATGGGAAGAAAGAAAAGTATAAACACTTGATATATAAGCATATGAAATGGCCACATCGACCTAAACTAAAGAGATAAAGCTCAGTTTTAATTTCTTGACGGTTGCAGTTTTCCTTTTTTGACGTTTTTGAAAAAAAAATGTCAAGAAAGATGTGATTTCAAATAAAAAACGTCAAGAATTTATATGAAAGGCCAATTTTGAACTTTCTTGACGTTTATTAAACGTCAAGTAAGATATATTTTTTCTTGACGTTTTTTAAACATCAAGAAATATCTATTAATTTTTTAATGTTCTTAAAACGTCAAGAATGTTTATGAATTCGACATTCTTGACATTTTAAAAACGTCAAGAATTTTATTATAAATTTCTTGACGTCTTGACATTTTTAAAATGTCAAGATGATTCTAAAAAACTTGACGTTTTTAAAAACATTAAGAAAGTTATAAAAAATTCTAGACGTTTTTAAAACGTCAAGATCATTCTAAAAAATCATTGACGTTTCTAAAAACGTCAAGAATATATATTTTCTCCATTTTCTAGAAAAAACACTTTTTCATTTTTTTTCTCCAAAATTTTCTTTTATCTCTAATTTCTAAAGAGATTGTTTCTTTATTTTCTTCAGTTTTTCCTTTTCTTCCCCAAGGATGCACTTGTTTATGACATTTTATGTGTTATTTCTTTACTGACAACAATGCCTTTTAACATGCCTCCTTCATATTTTCTTCGTCCCTCATCCCATG
>JBBPDI010000003.1:16879459-16896276 GCA_037974545.1 Cucumis variabilis
ACTTTATATTATAATGTATCACTATACATTAAACTAATTCTCTAAGTAATTTTAAACATTTCAAATTACAACCAATAAAAATAAATCTCATTACCCTTTACGAGCTAGGAAGGGGACCTAATGGACCTACAGATTATAAGCTACAACGATCTGAGATTAATTGGCTAAACTCATTAACCACATTAATCAATATGCGCTAACTGTGTGTACACTCCACTAAAGACTCACAGCTGAACTCTTCTCACTATAGATATATTTCTGTATCCATGGATATAGACCAATAACAGTAAGTTAGTCCTTCACGAGTGTTCGTAACACCAGTTGAGTCAATTTATCGTTTTACCCCTAGGTTACCTCTAATCCTTACATATCAGTGCTCCTCCAATAAACAACCTATTTATGATCCTACCAATAAACAGAAACCCCTCTCATGCCATAGAGAGGGTAGGGCCCTTTGTTCAAGATCTAGAGACACCATTTAAAGAAACACTCATCTACTTACCCTAAAGTAAGGAAGGAGTGAATTCCATCTTGTGTAATTATGTTTCCAGCTCCTCACTCGGTCTTGTCCCCAAAATGATAAGCTTATTGAGTTGGTGATCTGACCACTCTCACCCGTACAAATCAAACGACAATCCCTTGGGAACAAGAGTTCATAACACATTCAGAATTAAGACTAAGTTACTTAGGTCATCTTAGTGAAATAGAAACCTAACTAGTTAACGGAGTTACATCTAGTGGTTACTATTTCTCGGTCTGATCTTATGCAAACTCATTGCATAGGATACCCTTACTCACATGTCAACTACACAAACGCATTGGATCATTGTGCTTGTATCAAATACAAAGTGAGTTGTATCTGTAACGCCCTAGCTTTTGGGTCTAAACTGTGGTCATTACTTTAATAGAAAAACACTTCTTTTAAACATGAGTCTTTATAAAATCCATCAAAGTCAAATAACATCAAAGAAAAATCTTTATTTGGGTCCTATTTCAATCAACCAAAAATTTTAGAAGTATAGTATGCAAAACAAAAAAATTCATAACTCTGTTAAATCACAAAAATTTTCTAAACAGTCTCATGTCCTAAAGAAAACAACAAATCATAGGTGGAAGCATTTTGAACGACATTCCCTATGGCAGTCATGTCTCCTTCTTACCTCTCGTCGGTCTACCTCCTTTATTATCTTTGCTTGAAAAGTTACACATAAAAGGGTGAGTACAACATATTCAGTAAGAGACCCACTACAGGTCCTGTTAGGAGAAAAATAAATTATTAACTTCCTAATGGGGTACCCTGCACAGTCTCAGTCTTGTGATCGTATAGGATACACATAATCAGTCTAGTATTCTCGAATGATACACATATCAGTCTAGTGCTCCCAAAGGATGCACATATCAGTCTAGTGTTCTGCAGAAACACATATCAGTCTAGTGCTCCCGAAGGATGCACATATTAGTCTAGTGCTCCTGAAGGATGTACAATAGGTGGTGATCCCGTAGGACACCTACAAGGTAACTACCCAATAGAAAACTAATAATTTTCCCCTCAGTCCATTTTAAACATCTTAACAGTCATTCATAGTACAGTCAAACATTTTCATCACATAACTCTTTTCATAACCTCTAACAGTCATTTTATTCTAACTTAACCCAAGGCCAGACAGAACCTATCAGTACATCAGTCGACAAATTAAATAATCATAACTTCCCTCTCAGTCTACAGGTACACAGCCATACCGTCTCCTCAGTTTAAATATGCACAACCATAGCAATATATCATACATTCAGTCTAAACAAAATCCACCATTTCAAACCTATCTCATATAAGAAACATCAACGAGTTTTAGTCAATTAACATCCAGATGCGCATATATACATATTCAGTCAGTCGCAACATGCTCTCAATATCAAGTCCACATCAATCCATACAAAATATATATGTTTTCCCAGTCGAACACAATATAAAATAAACATTAAGTCCACATCTAAAAGTATAAATCACAACCGTCATCCTCATTCATTTCAGATAAAACATATACAACTCAAATCCGTATGTGAGTTCAGTAGAAAACCCCTTACCTTAATCTTACTTAAGCTTCTTTTCCAAACTAAAGTGCAACGAACCGACCTAACATAAATGAACAGAAATTAATAACTTTCCAAAACAATTTAATCCACTCAATTCACTCTAAATGTAAATTCCACAACTTACTCAAATTGTAGAGAATCAAATTCTAACTAAAATCTAAAACTTGTTGTGGAACCTAAGAACTCGACCGCTACCTCCAACACCTTCAAGGATCGAATAACAAATTAACCAATTATACAACATTATAACTCAAGGAAACTACAATGTATAACCATAAAACCCATAAATTTCATCCTTACCACAACTACCCACAACAAAACAGAGGCAACGATAGTTTGTGAACACCAAACGGAGAAGGCAACATACAGTGTGACCTGTGTCAAAGAAACATTACCCAAAAGAAACGTGAGGCTTGGCTCACACTTCGCAAACGGACAGCAAATGCAAACAAAGACAGACTGGTCGGCAATGCTCCATGCTACAAAAAATAGACGGCAGTGCTGGCGTAGTCAACTTGGTGTAAATTGAAATGGAGGAAGGAGATGGGACGATCACAGCGGCTGCAGTCCACGAACAGAGACAGATCAATGCAACAACAAACCAACCGATTCAAATCTAAACGGCATATGGCGTGACGAAATTAGAATGACTCGAGCTAATGATGATGCGACAACTGGATGAAATTTGCTTGACATTTGTTGTAGGTGGAAGACGATGGTCGGTTGCAGAACTGAACAAAAAAAAGAAAGGAAATAGAAAGATGGGGGAAACGGTCAGAGGCAGAACGTCGACGGTGCAGATGATGGACTGGGCAACCGACGTTTATAGATTTGATGGAGATTTTTGAAGGAGATTCGGCTGAAGGAGGATTGAAGGGAGGCAGCGGCTGAAGGAGAAAAGAAGAAGAAGAAGAAGAAGAAGAAGGGGGCACGCGCGTGTGAAGGAGAAGGAAGGGAAATTTAATTTCTTTTCTTTTCTCTTTTTTATATAAAAATAATAACTAATAATTAATAATAATAATAACATATTATTATTATTATTATCCCCCAATTCAATTTTCTCCTTCACTTCTTTCTTTTCCATAAAAAAAATATCCTCTTCCAAGCTAAAAGAACAAATAACACCCAACCAACATTTAAAATCCTAAAAAAAAGCAATTTGATTAAAATAATTTACCTTAGCGTTCGGGGTGTTACAGTATCCATAGTGTTACCAGGATAAGGTACCCAGTCTTATCCCTATACTATAGACTCTTTAAGCTGATCTCGAACATTGATCCATGTATGTCTCTACATACTGTTCAAGACTCATTAAATAGCTTAGAATGTTAGTTTATTGGATTTGTGTATTGAGACAAAACTAATATTATAATCAATAACAATTATTACAATAAAATACATTATTAATAACGATCAATGGATTATATTTATAATCTACGAGCTTTAGGACATAAATCCCAACAGCCCTAAGACCACACTCAAGATTAGGAAGATGCAGAAGGTTTCCTATGCATTGGTTGTTGGAAGCCTAGTGTATGCTCAAATTTGTACACGTCTGGATATTGCGTTTATAGTTGGAGTGTTAGGCAGATATTTAATCAACTCGAGAATAGATCATTGAAAAGCAGCCAAATAGGTAATGAGGTATTTATATATAACAAAAGATTATATGCTCGCTTATCATAAATCAAAAATTTTAAAGATCATTTGGTATTCTGATTCTGATTATGTTGGATACCAAGAAACTTTACGATCCACTTCAAGTTATATCTTCAAGTTGGCTGGAGGAGTTGTATCCTGGAAGAGTGTTACACAAACACTTATTGCTTCTTCTACCATGGTTGCAGAATTATAGCATGTTAATCATGAAGTATGGTTGCAAAATTTTGTCACTTGGCTGCGAATAGTGGTTGCCATAGAAAGACCACTAAAATTATTTTGTGACAGTAAGTCAGCAATAATATATTCCAATAACAACAGAAGCAATACAAAGTCAAAGTTGTAGACATAAAGTTTCTAGTTGTGAAAGAAAGAGTTCAAAATAGCCAAATTTTGATAGAACACATAGGAACAAAACTCCATGGTGGCAGATCCATTAAATAAAGGTTTACTACCTAAAGTGTTACATGAGCATGTTGCTCACATGGGTGTTAGTCAATTTTCTAATTCATTGATTTAGTAGGAGTTTGTTATTAATGATGTTCTTTGATCTTAATTTGTTGTTTTCTATATAAAATAAAGTTGATGGTTTATGTTTTATCATCTAAACTTATTTATCATGCATGCAGTTTTGCAAATGCGGTTTAGCATATAATTTTTTAAGAATGATCTCATTAAAGCATTTGGATCAGTTGAAAACATGCATGATCACTTTGCATGTAGTTTCCATGCTATCCATTCTTATTTGCTCTATGTCATTGAATGTATTGGAATTGGTGATCAAGGAATGTTTAGTTATAAGGAAAGTGACAAAAGTCATCGTGGTTTCATTTTGATGCAGGAGATGGACCAGATTGAACTAAAGATGAATTCTATTGTTAAAATAACTTGTTTCTGTCGCTTAAGGTTTATGTGATTTAATTATATAAGGAATACAAACATAGTCCAAGTGGGAGATTGTTAGACATATTTAAATAATATGTCCAATTAAAGTGTAGGCTTTGTGTGTGAATTAATAATTTATCACATTGGGTTATTTTATTAAATTAGGCCTATTGTGTGATCTATTTAATTAAGGCCCAAGATTTCTAATTGAGCATAGACTAAATGGGTAGAAGCCTGTTCTTAGATTGATTAGGATTTAATGGGGATC
This sequence comes from Cucumis variabilis, assembly GCA_037974545.1. Taxonomy (NCBI): domain Eukaryota; kingdom Viridiplantae; phylum Streptophyta; class Magnoliopsida; order Cucurbitales; family Cucurbitaceae; genus Cucumis; species Cucumis variabilis. The sequence continues at coordinate 16,884,363 of JBBPDI010000003.1, forward strand.
CTAATTGAACTAGTACATAAAGAGACTTAGGGCTATGGTCGCCAATATACCAAAACAATAAGCGAGAAAGATCCCACTAAAGACATCCAGGATTTTGGTTGAGGAATACAATAGCCATTTTATAGTCATCATCAATGAAATCTGATATGTAACTTATTCTTGACAATTTGGCATGAATGATCTTGGGTTATCTATTATATAGATTTAAAGTATTTATGCCCACATTTATATCTTAAAACTTATAGATAGTAAATGTAATTCATTGACCGTTATTAATAAAATATTGTTATTATAACTTCAATAAGTGTTATTGATTGTTTTATTAGTTTTGTCTTAATAATCTTTAATCCAATAAACTAACATCCTAAGTTGTCTTTTGAGTTTTGAACTATATATGTGGAGACATATATGGATCAATGTTCAAGATACAACATACAGTAGTGTCTATAGTTAAAGATATAATACTAGGTATCTTAAATTAAATTAAAATAAGTAAATCCCTTAAGTGGGAGTTATTGGGTGATCGTGGGATCAATCCCACTTGTCAATCCTCCACTCTCTCTTTCACAGACTTCTTCTTCTAAAGAACCTATAGAAGATATAAAGAAGAAATTGGGATAGTGGTTTGTGTGAATTACACAAGGTTTTGTATTATTCTCTACATATTTTCTCTCCAAAATTCACATATGTTTTTCAATTGAGGTTCTCACAAACCAAAACCTTATATCACTTAGAGGATATATAGGAAAGTCTCTCTACATATTTTCTCTCCAAAATTTCCATACTTTTTCCAATTGAGGTTCTCACAAGCCAAAACCTTATATCATTTAGAGAATATATAGGAAAGTTTCCTCGATGATGGTGTCTTGAAAATCCACAGTATATGTGATATTCATCCATCCTAATGAGAAGTTTTTTTACAAAAAGTTATTTTTTACAAAGTCATCACTCAAAGAAAGTACGTTAATTCTTCTCTTTAATTTATTTGATTTAAATGCATACATAATCTCGATTTAATAATACAGTAGTCTTGTTATCTATAATTTGTCAATATATAGTTATTTCCAAAATCTCAATTAAAATGGAGATTTTGGTTCTGTAAAATTATTTCACTGTGTAAGGGCTCTCATCATTTCAATTAGTATAAGAGTCATCTCAATTTTAATATTTTGAAATTTGCATTGGTTATGGTGGGTTATGACATTATGGATGTTGGGTTTGCAATTAAATGCTTACGGTACTTTGACCAACGATCTACAGTTTTTTAATTATTTAATCAAAATCTAAAGAATCCTGCAGTTTTTGCATTTTATATTGTAAATCTTGTATTTGTAAGTGTTGAATTAAAATTTTGAATAAATAAATATTTATTATTATTTTATTCTAAACATGCATTCCCAGTGCGGAAGTCTAATTTATAAACTCATATATTCATTTAAGGGTCTGGGTCCTAAGGGCATCCGAGTTTTCGAAGGGGTGGGGAGATAGACAAAAGTAGGTTTGTTGATATCTTCACGTTCCATGATATCACAAACGTTTACAAGTTTTGTATTTGTAAGGACGGGGCGAGGAGAGGAATAAAAAAATAATATAATATATTTTTGCTAAAACTATCTTTAATTTTCAAAACCGTTTTTTATGTATAAAAGTTTAGGTAAATTAAATTTTCAAAAACTGAAACCGTTTCAAATTGAATGAAAAAATTTTGTGGTCGTTGGAAAGGATCCTCCCTCACTATATATATATACCGAACCTCACTTCTCTTCTCAAAAGACAGAACAATAACAATTTCTTCAAAAGTTTTCTTGTTTCTAGTATATCGAGCATTAGAGTGTTTATTTGAGTATTGAGATTTTGATTAGTTTCAATGCAAAACTAATGTTCAGATTTCGATGGAATTCATATTTATGGCTAACATTTCATTTCCAATTTTCAAACCCAAAAATGAATATTAAATGAAACCTTCTTTGTAATGGATTGAATTTTGGCTTAGACATTGTCAATGGTGTTACAGCTCTCAGCTTCGAGATTGATTTTTTTCTCTATTTTTTAAGGTTTGGAAGAAATTGTCTGTACAATTGAATCTTCCCTATATCAAAAACCTAACCTAACGAAACGTAACTAACTACAATTGAGGAGTTCTGGGGATCGATGGTAGGCAACGATTGTCAATGACAAACGATGTTTGGAGATGGCCGGCGGCGTTTGTAGACGAAGTTGAGAGTGGAGTTCGATCCTCTGATGGTGGGAGGACGGACAACAGTGTTTCTTTTGCATGAGGTTCTTTTTTTGTGAGGGTTTAAGGAGTTTTATTAAAAGATATTTTAATAAATTTGAATAAAATTTATTTTAATAAATTATTTAATGAATTTACCTTTTATGACAACAAATAACTGGACAAGTGCAATCTGAAAAACAACGGTTCTACCTGCCAAAAACATGAATTTTGACATTTTATGAAATTTTTTCTTCCCTCCTTTCAATTTGGGATGTATACAATTGTCATTATGTGTTGTTTTTTCTTGTAGTGTGAAGAACACAACTGTTTTATCGCAGCACAAATCTGTTAAAGAAAGCGATAGAGCAAATAGAGTCGTGAAACATCTTAAAGAAAGCGAGATCCGCGACTCAGTCATTTTCTAACATGTTTCTATTTTATCGTAGGCATTTTAACCAGTATGCGAGTTCATCATTTGGTGAGTTGATCGTTAGGTGTTTTGACCAATCAACGATTTGACCAATATGCGAGCTGACCAAAGAAGGTGTTTTATTCAGGCGAGATACAAGGCAAATTAACACACAAATTGTTTAGGTGTCCAGTCTAGGCGTTAAAGCTTTTCAACATACTACTTTTTCTAGGCAAATTGCAACATTGATAAGTTTAATTGATCGAGCGCACATTGTGAGACTTGATGGCTTTTGGGCCTCACGCTTCGTTTTTAGCTCCAAGCTTAACCCTTTAAAATTTATGCTTTGAGCCCAACTTTGTTAGATTTAGTCAAATTCACATGAACTCCATTTCAAGATAACCGTAAAAATGACAAAATTTAGTATAATAAACTGAAAAATAGAAATTTCAAAAAATATTAAGAATTTTGGTAAAACTGGCAGTTACAAAATTTTTTGAATTTTTTTTTACCTGTTTATACCCTTTATGTAGGATAATACATTAATATTAATATGTGTTTTACAAATACGATGTACTTGCATGCAAATAATTAGGCCAAATATCACATAATCATATATATAGTGTATTTGCAAACTACAATCAGTTTTGGAAAATATTAACTAATTTATGATACTTTCGGTATTGACAAGATTTCTCCAATATCTCCTAAATATATGCCTATAATTCATAACAAATTTTTGGATTTTTAGTATTTAAATAAAATTAATTAACATTTATTTATTTAATTCATAAAACTTATGTTTAATAAAGATTTCCCCAAAAAAATTGCTAAAAGATTTTCAATTGTTCCTCCATTGTTAGATTTCATAATATTTTGAATTCAAATATTATGAAATCTAATCGCTAAAATAATGACAATCACTAATTCAGTATTTTCCTATGATTTATATTTCAAAATCATTTTTAAAAAATTATTAGATAATACACATAGTACGTATGGTTAATAAAAAAAATGAGAATTTCAACCAATTTCTGAGTCACTATACTTCATAATATTTTGAATTCAAATATTACATCATATTCTCTAGCATAAATTAAGCATTTTCTTATTATTTATATTTCAAGTTATTTTAAAAAAATTCAGATAATAGATAGTACATATGGTTAATAATAATTTAAAAATAAAGTTTTATCATCCTACAATCGTACTAATTATGATTATACATTTATTTTGATTGATTTTTATTATAAAAAAAATAATTTACTGTGCCTCTATATTGAATAATTACTTTTTCATGTTGTGTTTTTTAATTATGTTAATATATATTCATATTTATTTTAATTGGAAGTTTTATTTTATATGTGACGTTTTATTTCTAGCCATCCTTGTTGTGCATGTCTAAATCAAGAAGTATAATATGTGTTTTATACCCCTTTATGTAGGATAATACGTGTTTTACAGATACAGTATATTTGCATGATGCAAATAATAAGGCCAAATACCACACAGTCTCATATACAGTGTATTTGCAAACTACAATCAGTTTTGAAAAATATTAACTAATTTATGATATTTTCGGTATTTACAAGATTTTCCCAATATCTCCTAAATCTATGCCTATAGTTCATAACAATTTTCGAATTTCAATATTTAAATAAAATTAATTAACATTTATTTATATAATTCATAAAACTTATGTTTAATAAATATTTTTCCTAGATTTTCAATCGTTCCTTATTCATTAGATTTCATAATATTTGGAGTTAAAATATAACGAAATCTAATCCCTAAAATAATGACAATCACTGATTTAGTATTTTTGTATGATTTATATTTCAAATTATTTTTTAAAAAATTATTAGATAATACATTGTGCCTCTTGTGTAACGCCCCAAGCCCAGGATTCGGACCAGGATTTGGAATTCGAAAAATATCGTCAGGTCACAGGGGATGCAGAGGAATGTCGGAGATCTGAATTACAAATCCTATCCGAATCCTGGGCCTAAAGCGTTACAAATGGTATCAGAGCGGAACCTCTCCTAGTAAGATGTGGTTCAAAGACGAACCAAGCGAAAGTTCGTGGGCATGTAACACCCGAGATTAGGAGGGAGACATGAATGAACCGATACCACATTTGAATGAAAGGGATCCTGAGGACATGAAAGTAATGTTAAGAAAGACTTAAAAAGAATTAAAAGTTAATACTTATACCAACAAGGTGCACCTTCCTTTTCGGTGGCTCGATCATAGGAACTTGGAGTAATTCTATGTTGAGTGACCTCCTCGGAATTTTCCTAGGATGCATGTGAGTGAGGACAAAGCATGCTGAAAGAACTCGTGTTGGTTTGTGGGGAGAACTTTCACTCTAATAAGCCTTTAAGAATCGTAAGGATGATGTCGCCAGGTCGTAGGGGATGTAGGGGAATGTCAGAGATACGAATTCCAATCTTGGTTCGAATCCTGGGCCAGGGACGTTATAACTTGTATATCTTCGATCAAAACACATTGGAACGAACATGCAAAACTTGCAATTGATGTAGTAATTCAGGAGGTACTATTATATGAGTTTCACTTCCTTCAAACAATTTTGACAAGAAAAAAATTTTACGGTAGCATCTTTCCTCCTCCTCCCCCTCCTTTTCAATCTTTGAATTCATTGAGTAGGTTGGGATCAAAGTTTAGGTGGAGTTAAAGTTTAGGTGGAGTTAGGTTATGTCTTCTGGCTTCTAGGATCTGTATGAGTTGTGCTAGTTTAGTTAGAGTGTGTGAAATCTGATTAACTTGACTTATTGGTTGTTTATTCTCTTTTGTTTTGTGTTTTTCCCTCTTTTTTAAATATATCGTGTGTGTATGTATGTATGTGGAGTGTTTTAAAATTGGGTAATTGTAATTGGGTCATTTTAGCAATAATAATTAAGGATATAGCAACATTTAAAAATTTTGCAAACATAGCAAAACTATTGCCGATAGGCTTGTATCGCTGATAGACTCATATGGATCTATCAATGATAGACCAATATTTACAATATGGTCTATTGCTTTATCGGGGATAGATTTCTATCATTGATAGAATTTGACAAATTTTGCTATATTTACAAATTTTTTAAAACGTTGTTATATACTTAATTATTTTGAATCTAATTGCTAAATTTTCAACTATCTCTTTAAAATTTCCTCCTTTTGTGAAGTCTGAAGCCCTGGGCCTTCAAACTTTTTGGAGGGAAACAGTGGAAGAATTTGATGGAGAGTTTTGATCCTTTTCCGTAAAGGGTTTTGAATGCTTTTCTGTGGAGGGTTTAATTGGCTAGAGGAGTTATTTTAAATTATACTATATTTGGAGTTTATTCTATTACTGTATTTATATGATTCACGTTTTTTAGTTATGTAGGGGCATTTAAGACAATGTTTCGACTATTTCTTTTTCTAAATTTTTCTGTTTTGGTATTTTGTCATTTTAAAAATATTTTTTTCATTAATCCAACGCGAACCTTATATTTTGTGATTCTTATTATCAGCTCTTATTTTTTAAAATTCATTTCAAAATAATAAAAAATACTTAAATTTCAAATTAAAAAAATGTTAAAATAATAGCAAAATATTCTATATATATTTGTAAATATTTTAAAAATGTTTTGTTGTTTAAAATGATTTTCCAACAATTTTTATGATTATTAATTACTAACATTTAAAAATATTTAATCTAGAATTCAAATCATAACAAAAAGAAAAAAGATTCCATCATTAGCTATTAAAAGTCCAAATATTTTTAGATCTTATAAAAATATAATTAGAAACGAATAAAATTCAAATCATATTAGCAATATTCTCTTTAACTGTTTTCTTAAGGAAGATTCTATTCATTTTTTAATATCTAATTATTTTCAAATCTCAAATTTGAATTACTTCTCCACGAAAAATCTGTAACAGGACATATCAATTTTGAAAATACTAACAGCTTGTTCTTCCAAAAAAAAAAATAAATCTTGTATGGTAAAGTTAATCTAAAGATATTAAATATAATTCACTAAATTTACGAAATACATTACAACTATTAATTGCAATACAAAAAAATAACATAAAAAATATTGAAGTATAATACAATAGAATGTGCATAAAAGAGACACAAATTGATCAAATAAGATTAAAAAGATTAGAAGAGAGTACCAACATAAACAAATAACTTTTTTGTTAAATTGTGTCGAAGATATTTATGATGACCTCTTATATTTTATAAGACTTTGTAGGGACTTAGATGTGTTGATGATGATCGAATGATACTAAGATTTGATCTTTTATATATATATAAGAAAATAGCATTTTAAATAGGTTGTTTAGTTTGAATCCAAAAATATTAGAACGTTTTAAAAATAGACATGTCAAATCGTGTGCTCGATAGGTCAAACATAAAAAAAAAAATACATCAAATTGCGTGTCAAATAAGAAAGAGCCAAATCACAATCACAAGTACCTCTACGCTTCATAAACTACTAGTCCCTTAATACTAAGACCCACAACTACACTTATTAGATACACAAAAAACCAAAAGGAATATAATCATTTGGAAGAACTTAAACAATCGACTTTAACATGATTAATTGCACATGTACCATTGTATTTACACTGTAGTAAGAGATATGTGCACAAAATGAATAGAGTTCTTATTGTTTTTTTAAAAGATAATGATAATGTATAACAATCATCTTAAGTTGGCCTACTAGTAAAAAGAAGGTAAATTCTCAATAAGTAAGAGGTCATAGACTCTTGTGATTTTAAAAATATTATTATATATGTTCATGCTTTAAATCTAATTCTCATATTTTGCCGCTGCATTTTCTAAAATCCATAGATAGATTCTCTGTTAATCCAAATTTATTAAATTAACAACCACTATCTTGCCACTCGTAGATGCCACCCCTTCCCATCGTTCACTCTTGGTCGACCAACAAAGACGAATTTTTGATAGCAGATTCACAGTTGTGATAAAAAGGAAAAGAACAAGGTTACGAAAAAAGAATCAAGTCCAAGCCATGAATGGCTTGAGTTCATGATGCAAGGAAGAAATAAACAAGGAAAGAATTTCCAAAAATACAGAACACCCAACTCTCCAAGATTGTCATGAGTCATTGGCTGAAAAGTTTGGTAAATTTGGTATATGTTGGTTGTGCTGTTGGAACAAATCAAATCGACTTCAATGTTAACATTTTTCACTGTCATCTTTTTTTCTTTTTTTAATAATGAAAAACTGCATAGAGTAGCATTTTGATAATATAATATAGTATAGTATTTTAAAATTTTACAAATACCACAAAATTTTCATTTATAAAAATACTCTTCATCTTAAATTTGTTATTATTCCTAAACTATCCTTCAATAACTTATTTCTCTTTCTTTTTTTAATGCTCTATTCATTATTTATTTATTTTTCCACTTTTTAAAGCCCTAATTATTTGTTTATTCTTATACTAGAAAAATTATTTATTCTTTTTGTCTTAATCTTGATTTTAGAATATCAATAGTACAATAATTGCAATATGAAATATAATGGTTGTTGATTGAAGTAATTAACTTCATTTGTGATTTTTTTTTTTACTTTATTTGATCTGTATTTTAAGTTGAATCTGATTCCAAATGATTTTGTTTTACTTTTTTATATTGATTTTATTTTGGTTTTACTTTGTCTTAGTTTTGTATATCAGTGTTGTGATATGGTTATATTATATGTATTAATTGGTTAATATACTTACTTCGTGATGTTCGTTTTTTCAAATGTTATGCAGTTTATTAGAGTATTATTAAGTATATGAATGATGTAACCCAGTGTATCATTATCAAAGTATATAAACAATATATTGTAAAAGCATATCAGTAAAGTGAATCATTATCAAGTATATGAATCAAGTGTACATAAATAGTATATCAAGTGTATAAGTAGGACTTCAAGCATATCAAGTGTATTTAATCAATCAAATGTATAAGTGAATAATACTAAGTATATTTGTGTATCAAACATATCATGCACATCAAACATATCAAATTTGTTGAGTGTACCAATGTAGCATAACAAGTTTATCAGCGGTATATCAAACGTATAAGTGAAGTTTTTAAGTGTATCAAACTATCAAGGTCTAAGGGGTATCAAATGTATCAAGAAGAATCAAGTGTAATGAAGAATATTATAATGTGCATCAAGATGTTTCTAGTGTGTATCAAAAGGTATCAGGTGTATCAAAGAGTATCAGGTACATCAAATATATCAAGTGTATCAAGAAGTATCAGGTGTACCAAGGGGCATTAGATGTATCAGACGTGTATAAGGTGTATCAAACATATATTAGTAATGAGGACATTTGTGATATTTTACCACTTCATGTGTGGGTTGAACTTTGTTTTTGCCACTTTTGCAAATAATAAAGTGTGTGTGCTATGGAATTAATTATTATAACTTATTTTGTTATTTTTGCAAGTGTATCTTTAATAATAATAATAATAATATACATAGATATATAATTTTTTTTTTTTTGAAGAATTGAGTTTGATTGAAATTTGTTGGAGGGGTTGAATCTTTTGGAGAAAAATTCATGTAGCGATCAGTCCTTGATTGGTCATTTCTTAAAGAATTTAATACGGTTTGAAAAAATTGATAATTATTTCAACATAAAAAGTAAAAAAAAAAATGTATGAAAAATTGAAAAAAAGATAAATTATAATCCACGTAAAAAAATTAGCTTTCATTTTTTATTTATTATTATTATAGAAGGTAAATATTTTTCATTTACATCTATTTATGTAAATTCCCCTCAAATTTAATCGAAAGTGTCTATTCGACCATTTATTATGTAATAAACATTATTTTGGAATTTTTCATTTTATATGAGTTCAAATGTAATTATGGATTGTGTATAAACTGTTTATGAATTAATAAATAAAATTTTGATTAGTTTAGTAAAAGAACGTAAATAAAAAAACAAACATCTGTTTGATTAACAAGAGAGAAAAAAACAATAAAGTTTCTCAAATTCTTTAGTTTTCTAATTGGTTTTATAGTTTTGGGTACAAACAGTAATAAGAATATTATCTTGTTTTTCATTCTCCATTATCATCATCTCTCTCATTTTTTTTGTTGTTATATATTCTTTCCCTCATCCCATTGTTCTTCAACAACATGAAAAGACAAATTCAAGATAAACATTACTAAAAATATAATTTTTAAACCCATTTACCTAATTATTATATGCTTCATTTTGCACATATATAGATACTTTGTTAAATATATATAGTGAAAGGTCTTTTCAAATATTATGAAATTCTCATTCCAAATTTTTGTTTATGGTTTTCTTTTACTTTTCTTCTCATCCTTTTATTATTCTTCTACATTTCTATTTTGAAGTCCTCTACGAATCTCCTTTCTCATTGCATTTGTTTTTGTTCTATAAAACTTTTAAAAGAGAGAAAAAATACTTTAATACTCTGAATTTTTGTTTGTCCTGTGATCATAGGTTTCTAGATCTTGTCTTTGAGTCTTTCACTAATTTAAAATGAATAAAAAGCTAGTTCATTTTCTTAAATAGATGATTGAGTTCATCAACTAATTTGATACACTTTTTCATTAATATTGAAAACTAAATTCTAGAATTTTATGAGCAATTATATTTTAAAATTACTCCGCATATATATTAGTGTGTAGATCGTTTTTTAATCTTTGAATAAGATAGTTTTGTCTTTTTATAGTATTATTTGACCAAAGTAATTGACAAATAAGTAGTCTATTAAACACCATCAAGTCTACCAAATTTTCAGTATAAAAATGTAACACCCCAGAATTTTAAGATATTAAATTTTTTTTTCTATCTTCTTTTATTTATATCAAATTATCCTTGTTTTAAGATTTTAATTTTTGGGTGTTATTATATTTAAAATTTAAAGGGGAAAGAAAGAAGTAAGGAGGAAAAGAAATTGGAGAGGGAGTAATAATTGATAATAGTATTTTTATTATTATTATATCTTATTAAGTTGGAAAAAGAAAAAGAAAAGGTAATATTAATAATAATATACTATTATTAATATAATTATAGTTATTCTTATTATATTTTTAAAAAAAAAAATTAATTCCCTTCCAATCCTCTTTCCCGCGCGCACCACCACACCTCCCCTTCATTTTTCCTTTTCTCCTTCCTGCCCCAACCACAGTCGTCGGTCGCTACCCTCCTCCAATCTTCTTCCTCTCCTTTTCGTTCTCTGTCGACCGTCGTCGTTGATACCCAAACTCCACACTAAAACGGCTCGTCCAAAGGTGTTGTTGCCGCACGTTTTCGCTCGCGTCGCTGTACCTGTCCAGGTCCAGCCGCGTTTGTCCTTAAATCATGAAGCACCGTCACTGACTGCCCAGATCCCGTCATCCGCCGCCACCCCCTGCTGCGATTCGTCGTTCACCTGTCGTCGCACCGCCGCGTCTATCGGAGTGCCGCCACGTAGCTCCTCCACTGTCCAACTGCGGGTGATGAACCAAAATATTCTCTGTGTTGATTAGATTGGTTTCGGCACGTGTCGAATCCTTTTATGCTGAACCGATGTTGCCGATTTGTTGAAGATTCTTTTGGTAAGGAGAAATTTTGGGTTTTGGTAGTGTTGTTCTTAGTGTTTGTAAACCTTAAGGTTGATTAATTGATTGGGTAATGTCGATTTTAAGGTGAATTTGGAGAGGTGGTACTTAATTAGCTAAGTTCGAAGCAAGCGTCATTGGAGGTTTCGCTTCTTTCAAGTTGGGTAAGTTGTGAAGAATCACATTGGATTGATTTTTCAAGTAGTTGATGTGTTGGATAAATTATTGAGTACTTATCTTGGTGTTTAGATTGTTTTTCGCGGACTTTGGTGCGGTTAAGGAGCTTACATAACGTTAAGGTAAGGGGCTTTCTACTGGACTCACCTATAGTTTGGAGTTGATTGATTGTACGGTTATATCTGAACTGAGAAAGGATGTCGGTTATGACATATGTGCATGGATTGATGTGGACTTGATGTGGGATGTATACTGTGATTGATTAGAAATATATATATATATATATACACACATATATATACATATGGATGTTGAAATCCTATTAAGTAGGATATGTCGATTGTATGTGAGTCTCTAAATTGAGGATAGATGTCAAAGATGATATGTATATATGTTGAGGTAGACGTGAGACCGAATGTATGTTGTGATTAACTGAAACTATATGTATATATATACTTATGGATGTTGAAAGAGGATGGATGTCAGATTTGATATGTATATATTGAAG
>JBBPDI010000003.1:16922721-16942169 GCA_037974545.1 Cucumis variabilis
TATATAAAAAAAATAAAGAATACAACAAATACAAAATTTTAGACACTAAGCTTTCTCATGCTCTTGAGTGGTGTGGTCCGAGCTATCCCTTGACAATGACTTTTTACTCCATGGATCATAAGTATTCAAAGTTGTACTTTTCTCTTTCCTTCTAACCATATAAGTCCACAAAACGTAATATGTGTTGTACTATTCTGAATGGGCTTACTCTGCCAACTAAGTCATAAGACTTTTGGTGATCTATTGGGGACAAGAGAAGTATAACCTAAAACAATTTTGATCTGCTTGTGTGTGGGTGTTTGTTTTGTGGTTTTGATTGTGGTTTATGTTTTGTTAGCCGACGACGCCAAACACTTGGTTGAGATGTCGCATAAGATAACTTAGGCCTTAAATGCACGTTAGCCTTATCCTTACTACTTACCATCTCAGGTAGTTGGCCATTTACGCTGGCCTGACAATGAACATAGCTGAACTAATGCAACGAGAATCGTAAGCTCAAGTTCTTATAAAAAATCACCACAAACTTTAACTTCTAATAACACATCAACGAATGGAAAGTCAAGACTTGATGGATTGAAAAGGTACAATCATGTAATATATTAAAGAATGCAGGCCTTTGACCATTGTACAATATGAACACATATATTAGAGAGAAATACAAAAATAGAAGACAAAGAAGATAGAGAATATTACAAGTTAGGTGACAAATGAAATATGGGTTCTCTCATCGGAAGCTCAACTTTCACTTTTATGACTAATTGGAGAAGAAGAAGAAGCTCTTTTACCTACGGCGGAGAGGCTATTCCTTTCCATCTCTCTCTAGATTTTGGCCCACTCGAAGCTGTCGACCGATCTGTTTAGAAGTCTGGCCTTTTGGCCCATATAGGCCCCTTTTGTTAAGGTAGAGGTGAAGTTCTTTTATAGGTAACTTTCAATGGAAAATTTATATTCTTTTGAGCATGTCAGTGCTGCCGCCGAAAGGTGTTTGTTGCAAGTCACATCATCTCGAACTCTCACTCTTGTCTTTTAGTGAATCACTTTTCTTGATTGTACTTTGCTCTTCTCGTCTAATAGGGTTATTTGCAAACTAAAACACGTAGTGCTGGTGCGAGATCCTCTGTGATTCATTCATTTCTTTTTTCTTATTAATCCTGGGTTAAGACACTATAAGCATGGTGAAACATGCGTGAACGCTTATGTAGAATCCTTCTTTAAGTATTTATGCAACTTCAATATAAACTATGCATTTTGACATACTTCTTCTCTATTTTGACCTCATTATTCTAATAAAGAGGCTATAATAAATTGTATTTCTATAAGTTATCATGATCACTTTAGATAGGGCACATTAAGAGGAAGGAGAAATACAAATTGAAATAGTTATGCTTAGAGAGAATAGAGTATTAAGGTTTTTGAGGTGTCTTAAGTCGACATTCTTAACTAGGCTTAATGGGTTTCTTACCGTAAGATCAAAGTCTTGTTGTATTAAATTTGATTTTGAAACGCTGACAGATGGTTTGTGGCTCTAGGTACGATGTATTCATTGCTCCTTGAAAGTTTAAGCGCTTTTAAAGAGTGATGAGACGTTTCATACTACCAAATAACTCTAACGATTCCTGAGGAAACCCTAAACTCAACTGCTATTTTGTGAAGAGATCACAACACATATTACGTTATGATTTAAACCCTAATATCCTATAAGCCAAGAGAGATGATTCATTTCCCTAAAATTGAAGAGAATATACAATTCTAAATTACAAAAGTGATTTACAAGTATAAAACAATTAAAACTAATTATATGTATGTTATACACAAAAATTTCATGGATGTAATCTGTAGAAGAGATGGAAGAATTATACTTTACAAATGCATCCATGTGTCCAGGTTATGCTACTTAAGACAAATTGTGGTCTAATTATATGCTTGCTTCGCATTGCCTTTACTCCCACATCATAACTCCAAACATTCTGATTTATCTTTGACATGACCTTTTGCATCTTGATTGTTCCACGCAATAGGTCACTGCTCCCAATCATTCATCATAATGACCAGACAATGTAATTTGGTCCTTCTTGCACCGATAGTCAAGATAGTGATCTTGGTAAGTCGAACGCGAGGACATTTTCTTGATGTCCTTTAACATATAAGTCAAGCTTTTTGAAAGATACAACTTTCCAAGGAACTTACTTCATTTGCGACAAACGTATCCATTAAGATTCCTCGTGGTTTCTCACTGAAAGATACACTAAATCTGGGATTGGTTTAAGTAATCACAGATTACTCTGGTACCTTGAACCTCTTCTTGTGATCTTCGGCTGAACGCATGATTCACCAAAACCAAATTCTTTGCCTAAAATCAAAGCAAAACCCTAGATAGTATTTGAAAAATCAATTCTCTGACAACAGCGCAAAAAACTTACTGGTTCGTTGGTGGGTGTTTAGTTAACCTACAATGCCAAGCTCTGAGTTGGGATACCGCATAAGTTAACTTAGGACTAAAAGGGTATAATTAACTCTATGCAGAAAATCATTGATCACGATCACTGTACGTGAAATTCTCACTACGCACCTCATTGTCGTACAACCACTAAATCCTTATTGGATACAAGTTTGTCTATTGCTTGCCCAAGTGTAAGTGAAGCAATAGGTTTATCTGAGTGATCTAGAGTCAAAACAGAGAATTGATATCAAAGCTTAGTTCTAGAGTTTGCTTATCAATCAGGCCGTATAAAAGAATAAATTGAATAGTATAAAGAATGTAAGAATGAACTCTACTCCTATTTACGCCTAGAGAGTCTTTAAAATGGGAAGGAAATGAATTACGGGCGATGATACAAACTAACTTGTATGTGAGAAGGGGTCGAAGGAAGGTCTATGCTTTATTAGGCGATTAAGTAATGCGAGAGCCTTAATGCGACATTACTTGTTTCACCAGCTCATGATTAAGGCAAGCTTCTCTTAAAGTATTTAAACGCACATTTGCTCACCTCTTAGGATCCAAGAAACTAAGTATACTACTACAAGCTATGTCTAGAAGTTTTCACTTTTAATACTTGTAGAAATTCATTTTTAAGGACAACAACCTCTCAGCTCCTAGCGTTTACACTTGTTCACCTTTCGGGATACAAATGATGGAAATATTCTCACTAAGGAGGAGTTTGTCTCTAAACTCTTCCTTGTGCGCATTAGCCTTATCCTTGCTACTTATCCTCTCGGGTAGTTGGCGATTTACCTTGGTCAGGCGATGAACATAGCTCAACAAATGCAACAAAAGTTATAAGCTCAACTTCTTATCAAAAGTCATCACAAACTTTAAGTTCTAATAACACATCGACGAATGAAAAGTCAAGACACGATGGATTGAAAAAGTATAATCATGCAATATATTAAAGAATATAGGCCTTTGGCCATTGTACAGTATGAACACATATATTAGAGAGAAATACAAAAATGGAAGACAAAGAAGATGAAGAATATTACAAGTTAGAAAACAATTGGAATGTGGTTCTTCTCCCATCGGAAGCTCAACTCTCCCTTTTACGACCGATTGGAGAAGAAGAAGAAACTCTTTTACAGATGGCGGGAAGATTATTCCTTTCTACCTCTCTCTCTTGGTTTTGGTTCAGTCGAACCTCTTGACTGAACTATTCAGACATCTGGCCTCTTGGCTCATACAGACCTCTTTTATTATGGTGGGGGTGGAGTTCTTTTATAAGCAACTTTCTGCGAGAAATTTCTATTCTTCTGAGCATGTTAGCACCGTTCGTTGAAAGGTGTCTATTGCGAGTCACATCATCTCTATCTCCCATTCTTGTCCTTTAGTGAACCACTTTCCTTTGTTGTACTTTGGTCTTCTCGCCTAATAGGGTTATTTGTCATGTAGAACGTGTAGTGCTGGTGTGAGATCCTCTATGATTCACTCACTTCTTCTTTCTTATTAATCATGCATTAAGACACTGTAAGCATGGTGAAACAAGCATAAAAGCTTATGTAGAATCCATCTCTAAGTATTTATGAAACTTCAATATAAACTATGTGTTTTGACATACTTCTTCTCTATTTTGACCTGATTATTCCAATAAAAGAGGCTATAATAACTTGTATTTGTTTAAGTTATCATAGCTATCTAGGTTTCCTAAGAATCACATTGCCTCTCTATTTAAGGTGAGAAACCTCTGGGTGCCTCAACATCACATTTGTTCTCTTTTGGAACACAAATGATGGAGGACAAAGGCTAGAATTCAGCTTGTCACCAAGCCCTTTTCTATGTATGAGTAACGGGTTCTTCGCTACTTATTCTCTCGATTAGTTTCTGTACAACACCTAATCACTTCTCTCGAAGAGAATTTGCCAATAGGATGAAGTTTAGGTTAAGCATGGTGAACCTTATAAGTATAAACTCCTTATCAAGAACTTATTACACACTTAAACTATTTATAATACAGAAACATATGAATAGTAAATAAATGAAAATTTGAAAGTGAATATGTCACATCTTAAACTGCAATACGACCAAAATGCCAAAGTAATGGGAATAGAATGCGATTTAGTTATAACCTTGAAATTTTCTTATCGACTAATTCAACCTCAATTCCTTTTAAACTATCAAGAGAAAACATAACGCAACAGAAGTCGTATCAAACACCAAACACATTCAAAGACATTCTTAATACAAAAAACTTAACGCGATCAATTCAGCTAAAACTTACAGTTTATTAATAACAGGCGTTTAGGTGAACATAACTTACAACACTTTGACTTAAAGTTACATTAAATAAACTCTTAAATGCCTAGTAGCTTTCTCATCTTGCCGTAAATCTTTCAATATTCTTCTCTACTTGGCCTAAAGGACTAATCTTGGAAAATGAATTTTGAAAACCTAAGTCTAAATGACTTAGTGAGGTTTTATGAAACCCTTTTCACAATTCTATTTGATAAATGTTTTTTTATAGTGAATAGTAAATCTGAACATGAAAGCCTTAAACCTTAAAAGTATTTGGAAAATAGTAATATAAAACCTCGCTTTCTTTACTCAAATTTCAAGTATTTATTCCTACAAGATAGTCGAGATTACTTGATGCCACCTTGTCTATAAATAACAATGATGGGCATCCCCAATCCCTGTTCCATGAGGTAGGCTTCCCTAACTTGTCCCTATGAGATAAGCATCCCTACTCGTTGGTTGGTTCGTTTAGACTTAATAGTTTTATGTGTGTGTGGCACAAATGCAATACGTCACTAAGTTAGGTCATTGCACTTAATGCGCTCACGTAACTCTTTGTATAACATACAAAAATTCTAGGCATTGAGTGATAGGTCATGATCATAGCATGTAAGATGCTCATTATGTGCCTCTTCATCACGTGATGCATAAGTCCTTGTTGAGTACAAGTTTTTTTACTACTTTTTCAAGTGCAAGTGAAACAGTAGGTTTACCTGGATGATTCAGGGTCGGACATAGAGAATTGTTTATAGACTTTATTTCTAGAGTCCAGTTATCATTTAGGTAAAAATTAAGGTAAAAGAATGCAACGCTAAGTACAACTACTTACCTATAGCTAGAGACTCATGCATAGAGAATAAATTATAGCAAGGTGAAGGATTAAATGAAATAACTCGTATGTGAGAAAAAGGTGAAGGAAGGTCTATACATTATTGGGTGATTAAGTAGTGTGAGAGTCTTGATGCAATATAACTGCATAATTAGCACATGATCAACGTGACCTTCTCTCGAAGTGTTTAGACACCACACTTGCTCACCTTTCAAGATGCAATTGACTATGCTTGATTAGGCAAATTATACCTAGATGACTTGACTTATAATACTTATAGGACTTCTTGTTTAACGAGGAAAACCTCTCGGTGCATATTGTCTACAGTTGTTCACCTTTCGGGATATAAATGTTGAAAGTTACCTTGCAAAGGTGAAGTTTGTTGTAAAACTCCTCGTTGCACGCATTAGCTCTATCCTTGCTACTTACCCTCTTGGGTAGTTGGCGATTGATACTGGCCACGTGATGAATATAGCTCAACTAATGTGGTAAGGTTTATAAGCTAGACTTCTTATTAAGAACCTATCACAAGTCTAACTACTAATAACACATTGACATGCGAGAAGTTAAGAAACGATAAATTAAAAAGATATAAACATACAATATATATATAAAGAATATAGGCTTTTGGTCAATGTAGAATATGAACATCACATATATTACAATGCCATATAAAGATAAAGAGAAAGAAGAAAGTAAAAATACTACAAGTTAGGGGTAAACAGGAGAATGAATCTTCTCTTGCCTGAACTCTCTGCTTATGGTCCATTTCGACCTCCTTTGGCCTCTTCGAGCCTTTTTGGCCTATTCAAGCCTCTTCTTCTCTTGGTGAAGACGAAGTACTTGTATAGGCTGCTTTTTAGTGGAAAACTTCTATTTCTCTGAGTGTGTCAGCGCTGACATCTAGCTGTGTGAAGTCACATCACTCAAACTACCATCCTTCTCTTCTAATGAGCGTTCTTTGCGTGATGTCATGTATTCTTATCTGGGGTTATTAATTGCCAAGCTAGTTTCTATCGCATAGCCTCTGCACGAGATGTTCTTTGTGACTTCCTCTTTTCTTCTTTTCCTACTTATTCTGCATTTAAACATGGTAATTACGTAAAACAGGTATGACACTTATGTAAGCTATATTTCTAAATATTTATGAGTTTACAACATGAATCACACGTTTTGATCATCTTCTTATGTGTTTTAACCTCATTATTCTAATAAAAAGAGCTATAATAACAATCATTTCTACACGTTATCACTTGTTCCTACAGATAAGTATCGTTACCCGTATTTGGTGCCCCTTAACCTCAATAACAGAAATCTTACATAAATACTTCAAACAATAACATGCTTGAAAAGAATTCATAAATAGCTTAGACATTTAATGTAAATCATTTCTTAAAACATACTTTGAAATAATTTAAATAAATCATTTTCACTCACAAAAATTTGAAAGAAAAGCATTCACTCTTCAACTTTCCTCTTTTCGTAAAGTCTTCTCGTGGAGACCCAGTGGCAACACTTTAGCATTTTAACAAAACTTCCATCATCTCTTACTTAGTTACCCAAATCCTCTATTTATATTACTCTTTTAATCTGGATTAGTCATCCCTAGTTCTTTATCTGATTGTCAGCTCCCCTAGTTTTTTATCTGATTGTCAGCTCCTACTTCAACTTTACACTTGTAAAATTTTGGTTTATTTTAGTAATGCTTAAAACCTTAATCTTACATGTTAACCCTTGTCAAATCAAATTTGACATCTTCTCGCCAAACCTTTGTTCTCGTCTTATACCATTCCGCGAATAACTTTAACCACTTAACAGCTTTCCAAGGTCTTATCACATAACTTCTTTCTTGAACTACCAACCTTTCTCATGAAGATTTGTTCTCTTGTGAGCATTTAGACCTAGAGGTCTAACCACAAATCCTTCTCGGGGACTGCCTTACCTTATGCTCTTAATACGTACTAAAACTAAAACGCCTTCTTGTCTAAAACGCCAAGTTACGTACTTAATCAAAATTTTGCCTTTTAACTTTTAATTTAGGTTCGACTCTTATAGAATAAAAGTAAAATATATTGATTGATGTAGGTCTCTCGACCATAAGAATATATAAAAGTTAAACATTACGATAAAAGTACAAAAATGAAAAGTAAAGAGAAGAGCTGAGCCACAAAATGCATAGAAAGGCCTTCTTTGGATCTTTTAGAAGTTAGAGGATGAATAGTGAGCTTTCTCTCTCTAAGCTCCCACTCGAAGTTTGACCAAAGAAGAGGTGGAGAAGGAAAAGAACTTCTACAAAAGGTGGAAAGGCTATTACTTTCCATTGGGTTTTATGAAGCTCTCTAGGGTTTGGTCCATTCAAACCTTTTCAGGTCTGCAAGGTAGAGATGGAGGCTTTATATAGGCTACTTTAGGCATTCTACTGTTCTGCACATGTCAGTGCTGAATGCAACCTTGTCAAGTTTCAAGGCAATCTTCTCCGCGTGATGATGTGACATATCGCCTAGTTAAGTTAATTGCTAGGCAATCTTCTCATCGCATAAGCTTTTGCACACATTCCTCTTACAATTCACTAATTTCTTATTTTCTTCATTATCCTATGATAAAAATACTAAAAGCATTGTAAAAAAGGCATGAAGACTTATGTAAGCTATATTCTCTTATCTTTATAAATTTACGATGAAATCTACGAGTTTTGACACTTTTATCGTTTGTTTTGACTCCAATGTTCTACTTAAAAAGACGTAATAACTTGTATTTCTACAAGTTATCACACATTAATAGTGTGTTGGAAGTTGTTCTTATCTTTTGGCGCCTACACAACTCGACATTGAGAGATTCATACGATTGGTCGATGCCTTTTGGATGGTCAGGAGATCCTATATCTTTCGATGCTTCAACTTTGACGTTGGGAGATGTCCTATCTTTTGACATTCTTTCTCTCGATGGTCAAAAGCTTCATCAGGAGAGCCATAATTTCTTGTAGTGAATTGCTCGAGAGAGTAAGTAGCAAGGACATAACTAAACATGTGTAAAAGGGACTTTGGAAACAAACTTCATTCTGGCATTTTGACTCCAATCATTTGTGTTTGAAAATGAGAAGAAGTGTGGTATTTAGGAATCGAGAGGTTTCTTGCCTTAAATAGAGAGTCAAATATGATGATGGTTAGTTTGATTAAGAAAGCTTCTTTGGAGTGTGACAGGTAGTACAACTCATTGATCAACTACATCCATGCGACTACCAAAAGTCTAATGCCAAAGCCTACCATTCCGTTAGAATTTTAGGAGCTCCTATCCGAAGATGAACCAAGTGCCATGATAGGATCTTGCTTGTTTCATAAATGCAACATTCATTCATGGATGTGTCATGTTAAGCTTTAAATGAGTGACTTAGTAGACGACTAGAATAAGATGGTGCAATATAATGTACAATTCCTATTTATGCGTTGCTAGTTTTCTTATGATATACAATATCTATATAGTATAAAGAACATATGTGTGTGTAATAAATCTACTATTTACGCTAAAGGTTTTGTAGAAGGTGACATAGAGTGGTGTGAATATGAAGAGTGAACTAACTTGTGTTAGGAAAATGCGAAGGAAGGTTGCTGCATTGTAGGTGATTAAACCATGCGGTAGTCCTTAATGCGATAGAGATTAGTGTAACCATCTTCTAATTAAGGCGAACATTTCTTAGTTCCTAAATGCCACACTTGCTCATCTCTTGGGATACAAATGATAAAGATAAATTAAGCGATAGTCATCTAGATTTCATTAATTGTAAGAATTACATTGCCTCTCTTTTAAGGATGATAACTTCTCGATGTCAAGTTACCACACTTGTTCCCCTTTCAGAACATAAATGATGGAGGTTTAATCACCAGGATGGAGTTTGTTTCCAAACTCCTTTATGTGTGCATTTAGATTTGTCCTTGCTACTTACCCTCTTGAGAAATTAAGGACAAACACTGGCCAAGCGATGGAGTAAATCTTAGCTAAACGCAATAAACCTTGTAAGTAAAGACTTTTTATTAAGAACTTATCACAAGCCTAACTACTTATAACACTTCAATAGATGAACAGTAAAGAAATGATAGATTGATAAAGAATAAAAATGCAATATATTGATGGATGTAGGCCTTTTGGCCATGTACAATATAAAAAACAAACATTACAATAAAAGTACAAAATTGAAAAGTAAAGAGGGGGGTTGGGCCGCAGAATGCTTAAGCATTCCTTGGCACTTTTACAAGTTTATGGGAAGAAGATGATGGATTCTCTCACTAATCTCTCTCTAAACTCACATTCATAAGATTATCCAGAGAAGAGGTGGAAGAACTTTTACTGAAGAGAAAAGGCTAGTCCTTTCTGTCGGCTCTCATAGAGCTCTCTAGAGTTTCACCCATTCAAATTAGCCAAACTTACATGGTAAGATGAAGGCTTTATATAAACTACTTTAGGTGAGAAGCTTCTATTCATCTGTACATGCTAGCGTCGATTGCAATCTTGTTAAGTCACATGAACTCAACTACCATTCTTGTCTTTGGTGAATCTCTATCGATTGATGATGTGGTGTCTCGTCTAATGATGCTAATCGCTAGGTAATCTTTTTATTGCATATGCTTTTGCACGCGCTTCTCTTGCGGTTTACTATTTTTCTTCTTTTCTTCATATTCCTGTGATAAGATACTAAAAAGCATGATAAAGAAGGCATGAAGACTCATGCAAGTTATATTTTTTCGTCTTTATAACTTTGCAATGGAAGCTACACGTTTTGAGGCGAGTAAACTCTAACTCAAACCTCTTTTGTAAGATTTTTCTAAGTAAATCTTATCATTCACTTTTTAACAATGAGAAGCTTATTGCGTTTTAAATTTGGGGTTGTGCGAGGTTCAAGCTAAAGCTTTCGAAACTTCTGAAAATCCTATCAAGGCATTTTAAATAAAGTGTTTTAACGAAAGTAAAACTCTAATGTTACCGCCTCTCAACCAAAAATAAAGAAGTGAAGCTTAAAAAAATATGAGAGTAAAAGTAAGTAAAGCGGCGATAAGAGTTGTAGCTGATGAGAGGAACAGATTCATAAAATACCCATGATTTCTCACTCAATGCCAAACTCAAATAAAGAAATAAAATTTTTCTTTGCCAAAAAGAAACGATTTTTTTTAAAATTTCATCCATTTCTAAAAATTGAAAATAAGATTTTATAGGGAATGAACATGGTTATTTTGAGACTTAAGCTTGTTGTTTTCTAAACCTACAAATATTTTCATAGTGGGGATTACGTGATGAGTGTAGAACCTAGTGGCGAGTGAGACTAAAGCACATCATAAGAAGTTTAGTGGATACGAGAAGGAAGGTAAGGCTTAAGTGAGGAGTTATGCTTGAAGAGAAGCATTGTTTTAAATTCAGCAGTGTGATAACTTGTAGAAATACAAGTTCTTGTAGCCTTTTAGGTAAAACAATGGAGTCAAAATGCAAGATAAATGGTTAAAATATGCAATTTCTAGGGTAAAATTGTAATATTAAGAGAATGCCCCTTACATAAGTCTTAATGCTTGATTAACTATGCTTTTAAGTGCTTTCACGCAAGATGATGTAAAGATGAAATGAAGCAAGGAGCGCATGCATTAACTCAGCGAGAAGAAGACTGACAATTCATGAGTCGCAAGGCGAGATGCTAGCATATGTCACTACGCAAGATGATTCAATAAAAAAGTGGTAGTTGGGGCTGATATGACAAGGAATGACTACTTTTTGTACAGACACTTGTAGGCAAGGAAAATTGTTCAATGTAGGCAAGAACGGACGTATAACATAAGAATTTAATTTCTCACCTAAAGGTATGCCTATAAAAGAAGCTCAACTCCACCTTGAAGAATACCAAATAGAGAAGGCCATCCCTTAAGGAGGCTGGTGAAGGACGAAATTTAGAGTCCTTCACCATTTGTAGTAGTGTTCTTCCTCCATCCTTTTTTCGGTAGATCAACATCTAAGTGAGATCTTAAAGAGAGATTTGAGAGAGAGAAGTCCCTTTTTCATTTCTCCTAACTTGTAAAAGAGCCAAGAAATGTAAGCCAATGCATTCTGTGGCTCGACATAATTCATTTCTTTCCATTTTTGTACTTTCTAATGTATTGTATGAGTGTTCTTTATTATATGGCTGAAAGGTTTACATTTATAATACAATGTATTTTTATCCACTATTTGTCTTCCATTTTGTTAATTTTCTTCTTGTTGATGTTTTTATGTAGTTTAAGCTCATGTTATGTACTTGGTAAGAATTCTTTAGTTATAAGTCTCATTATGTTTAGCTGAGCTTAACTTAATCCCTTTACCAATGTTGCTCGCCAACTGCTCAAGAGAGTAAGTAGCAAGAACATAGCTAAACATGCGCAGAAGAGAGTTTGAATACAAACTCCATTCTATAATTTTGACTCCAATCATTTGTGTCTCGAAAGGAGAACAAGTGTGGTGTTTAGGCACAGAGAAGTTACTCACCTTAAGTAGAAAGTCAAACATGATGCTTATAAATAAGAAAGCCTAGATGTATATCGTTTAGTTTATCTTTACTATTTGGGTCTCGAAAGGAGAACAAGTGTGATGTTTAGGCACCAAGGGATTGCTTACCTTAAATATAAGATGGTCAAGTGATCTACATCGTGTCAAGCACATTAAGACCTTCCCTCACATTTCACAACACAAGTTAGTTTGCATTACGTAATCCTCCCTTTTCATTCCCTCTACAAAATCCTTTGTGTAAATAAGTAGATTAGTATAGTTTTATACTTTATATTTTATAGAATTTATACCATTTAATAAAGAAGTAAGCGTTATAGCTCAGCTTTGATAGAAATTTTCCTGTGTTCGCCCCTGGCATACTCAGGAAACCTCTTGCTTTGCTTACATTTGGGTAAGTGTGAGGAAAACTTGTACTAAGCGTTAATCATGCATGAAGCAATGCATAGGTAGGATATGCATCTTTTATGATGTAATCCTTGCCTAGACGACTGTATTAGTCGTATTAGTAGAACCTAGCATGATAAATTTATGATTAGGTTTTCATAAAGTGAAATCAAAACCAACAAGCAAGTTTTTGGCATCGTTGATATTGAGTTTTATGTGCAAAGTTTCCATAAGTACCAATCATCCATCAAGTCCATTTAAGGACTATCCACACAATGAGCTATAGATCATAAAGTCTATTGGAACAGACCACCTAGTAAGAGGCTATGGACCATCAAGTCTTTTGCAATAGACCATCCAATATCCAATGCTATGGATAATTGTAGCGCTTTAGGCCAATGTTCCATGAGGAATCTAGAACAACTTTTCTAGTTAGTTCTTTGGTTAAAGGATCAACCTTCTTATCAGACTGAACAAATTCTAAGAAAATAGTTCCTTAAAAAATTGTTTCACTGCTCCATGTCTAAGACGTATATGTCTTCTTTTGCCATTATAAACACTATTCTTGACAATACTTATGGCAACCTGTGAATCATAATGTATAGACACTTGTACAGATGTCCCCCACAATGGTACATCTCCTAGTAGGCATTTAATCCTCTCAGCCTCTTGTTTTGCCAATTTTAATGCAATATATTTAGATTCCATAGTGAATCTAGCCATACAAGTTTGTTTTGCAAACTTCCAAGATATTGCTTCACCTTCGAGCAATAGTACATAGCCACTAGTAGAGTTAATCTCATCATTATCTATAACCCAGTTTGCATCACAATAACCTTCTAATACAACAAGAACTTCGTTAAAGTGCAAACAATAATTTTTTATGCTTTTAAGATATCTCAACAGATGACGTAAAGCATCCTAGTGATATTTATCAGGATTATGTGTGTATCTACTTAATCTACAGACAGAATATGCAATATAAGGTCTAGTATAGTTCATTAAATACATAACACTACCTATGATCTTTACATATTCATATTGAGATGCACAATTTCCCTTATTCTTCTTAAGATTTTTGTTAGCATCATAAGGAGTTCTCACTAGATAAATATCAAAGCTATCAAAGTTCTTTAATATTTTCTAACATAATGGGACTGACAGAAGGAAAAATTATTTTTTATTTTTCTAATTTTACCACCAAGAATTACATCTGCTTCTCCTAGGTCTTTCATTTTAAAATGTGATGATAAAAAAAGCTTGGTATTATTTATTAATTCTATGTTTGTTCCAAAGATCAATATGTCATCAACATACAAACATAGTATCACACAATGAGATCCAAACAACTTTAAATAAACACATGTATCACAGGAATTTAGCTTAAATCCATTGTTTATCAAAGTTTTATTAAAATTTTCATACTATTTCTAAGGAGTTTTTTTAAGACTAAGAGAGAATTTCTAAGTTGACATACTTTATTCTCTTGACCAGTAACCTTGAACCCTTCTGGTTGTGCCATATAAATTTCTTCTTCTACATCACCATTTAGAAAGGTAATTTTTAAATAAATTTGGTGAGTAAGAAGACTATGTATGATAGCTAGTGCAATCAAGGCCCTAATTAACGTTATCTTGGTTACATGGGAATATGTATCAAAGTAGTCAATTAAGTATATCCTACCACTAATGATCTAGTATTGTATCTTTCAATTTAACCATCTGGTATTGTTTTCTTTTTTAAAATCCACTTACAGTTAATTGGTTTACTTCCTTTGAGATGATCTACTAAATCCCATGTTTAATTCATGGTTAGAAAATCTAGTTCACTCTTAATAGCTTCCTTCCACATACTCGAGTATATAAAGGTTAAGACTTCTTTGTAAGATTTAGGATCCTCATCTATTAGATACCAACATGTGAAATTATAGTCGATATCCTTGAGGTTCTCAACTACAAAAGTGGTTAAGAAATCCAATCTAAAACTTTTCTTAGTTCTTTGTCTCTTACTCCTTCTAGGTTCTAATTCACATATTACATCAGATGTATTAAAAGTTTCAGATTCAGATGTTTTACTAACAACTGAAGTTTTTTTGAGATCATGCATATTGGTAGACAAGCAAAGAACATATAGAGATTTCATTTCTTCTTTTAAAGGAAAAACATGCTCAAAAAACACTTTATCCCTATATTCACATATGGTTTTTTTCATTTAAGCACGTAAATCTATATGCAAAACTATTTTGAGCATAACAAATAAAGTCATAGTCAAAGGTTTTAGACCCTACCGTAGATTTCTTGAATGTAGGATATGGTACCTTAGCCAAGGATCCCTAAACCCTCAAGTAAGAAATATTAGGTGCATATCCTTTACAAAGGTATAAGGTGCTTTATCTAGTTTTCTATGAGGAACCCTGTTGAGTATAAAACATGTAGACAACATGGCTTTCCCCCACATATTATCAGACAATTCAGAACTTAATAACATAACATTCATTATTTTCTTAAGGGTTCTATTTGTTGTGGTGAAAAAAGGATAGTAAATTCATAAAAGAAATATCATTTGATTAAAAAAAATCCTTAAGAAATTTATCTCTATATTCACCACCTCTATCAAATATATACCCAAAAGCGCTGGCAAATAATCTTCCAATGTACAAAGCATCGTTAGGAAGGAAGTCGACAGTAGTGCGTCGAGGGAGGAATTCCAGATGCACAAACAAAAAAGCATCAGGAATGACTTACTCTCGATGTTGGAAA
This sequence comes from Cucumis variabilis, assembly GCA_037974545.1. Lineage (NCBI taxonomy): Eukaryota > Viridiplantae > Streptophyta > Magnoliopsida > Cucurbitales > Cucurbitaceae > Cucumis > Cucumis variabilis. Next base: position 16,937,933 of record JBBPDI010000003.1, read on the forward strand.
TACCAACGATTGGAGGCGTCAACCATAGGTGACTTTCGATGTCCCATCCCTATGTCGGGAGAAAGGTACTCCAGACGCGACATTGGGGGATGATTTCCCTGATGCGTTCCTTACAACGTTGGAGGAATGGCATCATTTCTGACGCCTTTAGGACATTGAGAGCTAATTTTCATATTTTTTTCCAATTATTATGTTCAATTTTTTTATGATTAGGTACTCTTTTGTGTTTTGATTCAATTTAAATTCAATAAAATTCTAAAAGAAAACTAACACAAAATTAATAAAATTATTAAAATACCAAATTATAGTTTATATAATTAGAAACTAAATTCCACTATTCGAACAATTACAAATTGTTTGAAACAATTACATAAAAAAGAAAAAAAGACATCATCTCCTAGTCCGCTCGGAAGTCATCTTCGAACAAGTCCACACCTACAATGACATGAAAGTAAATTTATATATCACATATAACAAATTAAACAACTTAAAAGTTAAAAAATACGTACTGCAAGCGTTCAAGGTCCTCTGTGTGGCTGACTCTTTTTCTCAATCAACTTTTTCATTTGTTCCATTTGTCTGGCATTTTCTTCCATTTTTCGAGCATGCATCTTTGATGTTCTTCGTTGTTCTTCAATCAATTGCTGAGCTTTTTCAAGCTCACTTCTTTATTCTTCAATCTTTGATTGCGAGAACTCATGGTTAGATCTTAGTTTGCTAAACTCTGTAGATTTCATTTCTTGCAAATATGAAGACGAAGAATTGCACCACTCTTTTGGGACTTGGAGCCCTTACCGAGACCTTTTGAGTTGTCTGATTGTTTACCCAAAACGGTCTCACATATCTCGTTTCTGGAGGTGGGTTGGGACTAGAGTTCTAGATTTGATTATGAACCAAAAGTTTTAAGTTAATTATGAACTCACAATTAAAAGTTAAAAAATAAAACAAAATAAAATATAAACTTACATGTGCATATGCGGCCACCTGTAAAATAAATTGGTCACTCCTATTGGCGTGTGTTTGTTTAAACAACTCCACATGATCCACTGGCTGACCTCATTCTTCAGCGAGCTCATTTGTTGTTGTAGGAAAAATTTGGACCTTCTACTATGGTTGTAAGACTGTTTCACTCTAACAACCTTGTTGATCCTTGATTGCTCCTACATGCAAACAAAAAAAAGGAAGTAACATCAAGGACGAATATTAGAAGATGTAAATCACCTAAAATTGTTGACTCAATTAATGATCGCAGAAGAAGTGTCAATCTTCCAAATGATTCACCAATCTGTTTGGTGGGTTGGCACATGCTTGTTCACAGTTGGTGAACTTCTTAAAATGCCTATTGTAGTCTCACCTAAGCTCTTTTCACGTGCTGAGTATTTGATACTCAAGAAATCGATTAAGCGTTTAATCTGTAAGATCAAACACAAACTATTGCTACAAAGGAAAGAAAATACAGATTAAATTTATATATATGTAGGTTTAACATATATGTAAAGTAATTAATAAACTTACTTGTAAACTGCCCTTGTCAAACTCGATGTACTCTAGAGGAACATCAACCCACTTAAAGTAGTAGACTGAAAATGTATTTCGCATTAATACATGGATGGTGTTGTTGACCAAATAGCATGTGGCGAGATTTGCTTCTTTTCTCCTAGGGTGATGGAGATTAGGATCTTCCCATTTTTCTAGATGTCTCTCTCCAACTCCATGTTTCAAAAGTGTTGACATCTCCAACTGGGTTGAGAGCCACCTAAGAAAATAGAACGCTATCAGAAACAGAACTCCATGTTTAGGAAATTGTCATCAAAGTAACGAGACTAACTTGAAGTATCACGCACGGAGGATGATCTCGTGATTGAACGCGTCATTGAACTCCAGAAACAAAATATTTGTCTTCTAGAAACCATTGATGAACAATGATATAGTATCTATGAACATAATAATTGAAATTAATTAAACAAATAAGAGTATCTCAAACTAAATATAAAAAAATAAAATATTTGGATACGTGATTCGTCATTATTTGTTGTCACTTGATCCTCTTTTAGGTGATAATTATTCATCAACATCGTTTATGACGTTGTTAACGACATAACACACAACCACAATGTAGGATCAATGTTAGGTCTACATAGAGTGTCATCCTCAATTTATTCATCCACACGATATCCGACAATAATTTTCAATACATTCAATTGTTCATTCTCAACATCTTCCACTTCGGGCACATCCCATATATGTTTATTTTGGACCACTTGAACTTTCCAATTGATAGCATTTTTTGTATTCTCGAGGTAAAAGATTTGATGTGCTTGGTTTGCAAGAATGATCGGTTCCTTAATGAACCAAAAATACGACGTGTTGATTGATTTGCAGCCTAATTCTACGTGTGTCCTATGACTTTTATTGTTGTATGTGTTAAACCAAATACACTTGAATAGACAACATGTCATCTTAGTGAATATTGAACTTCTAACACTTGTATCCACTGTTTTGTGTAGTGCATTAGAAATAATGCTTGATTGTAAGAGCAAACCTCAAATGAAGGTCTCATTGCAAGTGAGAAAAAATCATGAGAAAGGTTTCTCTCTCACACATTTCTAGAACATGAAATTGATATAAATGAATATATATAAATTATCAAATAAGATATATCAATTTTCATACTCATGTACGCTATATATACCTGAGCTCTAAACCAATTAGGAAATGTTTGTTGATGTCTTCTAAATAACTCAGAAGTGCTTTGTGCTTAACGATGTATCAATCTCATGTGTTTTCTAAAGTAGATAATTGTGAGTTTTTGTAATGACAATAACAAATACCTAAAATAGCGAGTGAGTGTAATGTTGGAAATGCGTACTTGCGGTAGTTTGCTATTTCATCTACATTGTTGAGGATGTACAATGTGCGAGTCATTTCTCTTCCTATGATAGAATTTGTAAACTTGACGCCTCTAATGGTCATACATTATGCATGAATACTTCAAACTCATCAATTGCCTCGTCATCAGGAATACTATCATCATTTTGTTCATTTCTAGTGAATCAAGTTTCAATCCCATTTAGATATCTCGAGCAAAAAGTTCCTGATTCGTTCATCATATATGCTTCTGTAATTGACCACTTAAGATGTGTTTTGTTTTATAATTCGTTCATCATATATGCTTCTGTAATAGACCACAAAGTTCCTAATTCGTTCATCATCAATTATTCTAATGTGCATAGACTTCTTTCAACAGAATACATTCAACTGTAAGAGACCGAACCAACAACTTTGGTTTCATATGGTAGGTGAATGGCAAGGAGTATCATAACGTCAAATAAGGTAGATGAGAATATTCTTTCCAATTTACAAAGAATGATTATGATATCTGATTACAATCGGTCCAAATTACTTATTCGTATTGTTCTTGTGCATAAGTCATGAAAAAAAACCTCATAATTTAGTAATAGCAATGAACACATTTTTTTGTAGATATGCTCGAACACCAATAGGGAGAAGTCGATGTAGCAAAACGTGATAGTCGTCTGTTTTAATATCTAATATTTTCTCGTCTCTATCATTCACACATCGTCAAATATTAGAAACGAATCCATCGAGAAACTTAACTGATTTCAGATAGTTGTAAAACGCAATTACTCACTCACTACCAGTCAACTAAAGGGATAAAAGCCCTATGGGAGCGGAAGAATTAAAGAACCATTACTCAATTTAATTTTGGAATCTTAAAATATCGTTACATTAACAAAATTAGAATCAAAATTCTAAATAAATTATAAGCATGCTTTTTATTTAAGAGATACAGAGAACTTACTTTTGTTGATATCTCTAAATCTGCAAATCACCGAATTGGGACACCACCCGTCGGAGACCTTCCTATCCTCTGGGATGAGATTGGTTTGTGGGAACCAATTGGAGTTGGAAAAGGTATAGAGATTTTTAGAAAAACTCTTTTCTTTTATTTTTGCAAAGAGAAAAAAGCCTTGACTTTTTTCTTAATAAATTCGTTAAAAAAAACTATTTTCTTCTACATATTTATAATATCTTTCCTTCTTGGAATAGGAAAGGGAGTATGAGAGAATTACGAGATTCTTTTTATCAAATTTACTAATTAATTAACAAGTAATCAATTAGTTAATAATTAATTAAACCATATTTAATTAATATTTTATTTAAATCTTATTTAAATAAACATCTCTCCAATATCTTATACATTTATATTAATTAA
>JBBPDI010000003.1:16955160-16968666 GCA_037974545.1 Cucumis variabilis
ACAACCAATTTCTGTTAGCACACCCCATTGAACTTTCCATTAATACCTTTTAACCTTTCAAAATAAACACAAAAAAACTACACGTTCTGAAAAAAAATAAAAAACATTATATGTACAAAAATATTTATTGTGTATTATCCTTCATCTCAAGAAATTTTTAGTACTATTATTGTAGTAGGAGTAGTGTTAAAAAAATAGTTTAAAATCGAATCAAATGCATGTGATTCGATTCGGTTTCTGCAAAATAGAAACTACTTCTTATGCGGGTCGGTTTGGTTTAAGACATCAAATTGATTCTGAAAACGAATTGAACTGCTTTATTTTTAAATGAATCTATATATATATAAATAATTAAATATATAAGTATAACTTAATTAGGATAGACAGTACTGAAAGTGGAACTCGAACAACACTCAAACTCGAACGACATAGAGAGACGAAGACAACATCCTCTGACATGTAAACCCTTATTTTCATTCTTACTAATTTAATTATTTTCATTGGAGTTTTTTTAAAAATAGCAAAATAAATTAAAATACTTACAAGCTATAGCAAAGTTTTGGATTCTATAAATGATAGAAACTGATAGACTTCTATCACTATCTATCAATACCATTGATAAAAGGATATCAATGTCTGTCAATGTCTATTATTAATAGAAAATTTGAAATTTTGTTACATGTTGTAAATATTTTGTCAAATTTGTTATTTTTTACAATTCTTCATTTTCATTCTAAAAGTTGAAAATTCATGTTTTTAATTCTTGTATTGGTTTAAAATTTTGATATTGTAGCCACTAGGCAGAATGTCGACAATATTTTAAACTTCTATGTCTTGTACTTAATTAATGTACAGATTAATTTAATTTATGTTTGTAATTTTGTAGGACTTTTATATAATGTTCATATAGGATTTCGATTCTAATATTTATGCATAAGTGGTTCGGTTTTGATTTGGTTTTCTTTATACATAAGCAGTTCAGTTTCGATTCGATTTGACATAGATGAGCGATTCGCTTATGTTCGGTTCCAGATGAGATTTTATTTGCATTTTGCAGTTCAGTGCGGTTTTATGTCCAAACCGAATCGTGATCACACCCCTATACAGTAGTATACAAAACTTCTATAATAGCTTCATTTGTTGTTAACCACCTAAGTAACTATTAAAAATTGGATGAAGTTCACACAATAAATATTTAATAAATTAATAAATCATTGAAGGATATGCCAAATAATCAACAAAAGTAGTATGTAATACCATAACACTAGCAATATTCTCCTCTATCTTTCATTTCCTTTCTATCATTTACTCGGAAGTATGACTTTATATACTCCATCTTTTTCTTTCTCTCAACTTTTATACCATCTCAGTCATCTTCATTTATTCTTACTTATTCCTTTTTTTCTTCAACTTTATTTCAAGTTAGGATTCGAAAAAAAGTCATTTTTGAAAAATTTGTAGTGTTTTGCAATTCTCCAAGATACACTTTTATTAAATTAGATTTGAAAACAGTTGGTTTTCAATAAATTACGCCCAACTAGATTTTGAAATAAGGGATTTTGAAGTGATTGACCGACCATCTATTTATTTTTTCAAATTATAATAAAATTAATACAATACCCCTCATACTAACCCTCCTTCTCCCACTTTTCTCTCATGTCCTAGCCGATCTCTCTTTTCTCTCTCTCCCTTTTTATTTTCCCCAAGAATTGAAATCTTGCCACCACAACTTAGCTTTGAGGTTAGATTTTGTTTTACGGTGAGATTAGATCTAAGATTTTTGGTCATCTTCTTGAATGATTTGTAATTATTTGGTATTTGTAATTATTGAAAATCTATTCATGGATGTGGCTTTTAGTGTTTTCCCCTATGTTTGAAATTTGTACATACAAAACATTTGAGCTTATATTTGAGAATCTTTTGGAGAGCTATCTAGATTTAGGAAGATGTGAGATGTGAGATATGTAAAGGGAAGTTGAAGTTGAAGTAGAAAGAAGAAGAAGAAAGTGGATAAAATAAATGCAAATCTATTTCTTTCATTTAAATATTGATTGATCTTTGTGGATATGAATATGAATATGAGATGAGGGATAGGGGGAGGGGGGCAAAGCAAAGTTAATAAGCTATAGAAACTGGGTATGGTATTTCCTCATACCTTCCTTCTTCCAAAAAATTGAGCTATTTTCTCTTTTGCTCACCATTTTTCATTTTGATTCGCTCCACCAATCGATAGAGCTGGTTTGAACAGTTTGGTGAATAATTGGAGTGAGGATTTGTGAAAGAAAACAAGACATGCGCAACGAAAATAAAGATCAAATTTTACTCTAAATGCATCTAAACTATTTAGAAATTAATATGCCAAAACTACCCTAATTAAAAGAAACAAGGGTTGAAAGAAAACTTACCTTCGTAACTTCTTGTTTCTCGTAATCTCCTCGCGAACTCGAAACTGAGACACTACTAGAGTTGATCCACTATTCTCTGAACTTAGAATCGGGTTGTGGGATCCGATTAGGTGAAGGGAATTGAGAGAGGGATGAAAATTGCAGGAGGAGTTAAGAGTTGAAATTTGAGAGAGAAAATAAAAAATGATATTATTTTGTAAGTAAAAAATACAAATTTTTCCAAAAGTATTTAATTAATTGAAAAAAAACCTTAATTATGTAACTAATTGACTAAATCTCAACACATAACATTCTACTAACCATTAGTGGAACTTAGTGGGCTAGGTGTCTACATCTCATGTAGCCACTTATCCTACTATGTGTTACTAGAGTTATCAAACAAAATATTGGATTTTTTTTTCTAACTTTAGTCTAAGAGCAAAATGGTCATTTGACCATTCAAGTTAAAGTCAAACTTTGACTTTTTCAATAAAAATTAACATTTTAACTTTTTACCATTTTTTCTGTCTTGATTAATTTTGACCTTCCGAGCATGAATCTAGATTCATTTTCATAAAACTCAAATCACATTTGAATATAAAGCCGGTTAAAGTTTAACTTTTCAAAGTCAAACTCAATATTTTGACTTTTTATAACTTTAACCATTTCCATCAATTTCAAGCTTTTGAATATAAATCCACATTCATATTTTTAATAATTAAATCATATTTAAGCATAAATCCCTAGATTAAACTGATAACCAACGATTATATCTCATATATTCGTCGATTTATCTCTCTTTACCTAATTCAAACAATTTGATGTATTCCAACCTGTTGTTCTAAGTTAAGTCCATATGTGTTAGTAGAGAAACCTAATAGACCTATAGATCATGAACTCTAATGATCTGAGACAAAATGACCAAACCCTTTTAAACCGAGCTAATCAACATTCGTTAACTAACAAGTCATTCCACTAAAATCTCATATTTGCACTTTCCTCACTACAGATAAATTTAAGTCCATATGATATAACCATAATTAGTAAGTTAATCTCTCATAAGTTGTACGTAACTTCGATTGGGTCAAGATACCGTTTTACCCCCGAGAATACATCTTACTCCTTAAGTCCCACTAATTCATTATTGAATAGTTGGTGGTAGATTCAACCTCTAAACCAAATCCCTTTCATTGGCCTAAGAGGGTGGAGCACCTTATTCAAGACTTGGATTTAGTCCTTTAGGGAACCACTTATCTACTAACCCTAAAGCAGGTAGGAGTGAATTCCATCTTACAGCCTATGTCCCTAGCTATCCACCTGGTCTTACCCCTAAAATGGGAGGCTTATTGGGTCAGGATTGATGAGTTTTCCTCATCTGTGCAGATCTAAGGATAATTTCATTTGAACATAAGTTCATAGTTAGCTCAGGATTAAGATTAAGTTACCTAGGTCATCAATTATCAAAATAGTATGTTTTATACAATCAACGTTGTTATAACTTAAAATTACTTTTTAATGGTTCTAGTCTTATGCAAACTCTTTACATATGATGTCTCGACTTTTATGTCTGTACATAAACAATTCAGGATCACATTGTTTGTATTAACTACAAAGTGGATCGTATCCATAGTGTCTCCAGAATAAGGAGCCTAACCTTATTTATACACTATAGACCTTTTAGGCTATATACTCGAACTTGATCCACGTTTATGCTTGATAACTTGTAGAAATACAAACTATTATGACCTTTTAGATAGAATAATGGGACAAAATGCATATGAAATGTGTCACTACGCATAGCTTATGTAGTAGATTCATAAATATTTAGAAATATACTTTACATAAGCATCCATGGTTGTTTCATCATGTTTTGAGTGTCTTAATGCAGGTTATGAACAAAAGAAGAAGTTAACGAATCGCAAAGGAACTCGCCTAAAGACTACATGAGAAGACCTTATCAGCAAGCGAGAAGCGGTTCGCTAGAAGACAATAGTGGTAGATGGAGTTAATGTGACTTGACAAGAGGCAGCTTTTGGCGCTGACATGCTTAGAAGATTAGATTTTTTGCCTAAATTTACCTATAAAAAGGACTTTATCACCATTAAGAAAAAGAGGCCTGAATAGGCCACAAGATGCTTGCATGAGCCAAGACAGTGTCCAAATGGGTCAAACCCTAGAGAGTTGGTAGAAAGGAATAGCCTTTCCATTGTCTGTAAAGCACATCTTTCTCTTCTCCGGTCATCCAATGAGTGAAAGCTTGAGGTCTAAGTGAAGAAGATCTCATTTCCCATCTCCCCTAACTTGTAATATCATTTTTATTATTCTTTCCATTTTTGTATTTCTTTATATTGTATATGTTCATATTGTCCAGTGGCTAAAAGCCTTTATTCTTTCATACAATATATATTTATACATTTTCAATCCCTCACGTCTTTACTATTCATCTGTCCTTATGTTATTTTTAGTTTAAGATCTATGATAGATTCTTGATAAGAAGACTAACTTATAATTTTTATCACTTTAACTGAGCCATTTTCATCATTTGGACAATGTATATCGCCAACTACTCGAGAGGGCAAGTAGTAAGGATATGGCTAATGCTCAAGAAGGAGTTTAGAGACAAAATCCACTTTGGTGAGATAACTTCCAGCATTTGTGTCTCGAAAAGAGAACAAGTATGGGCATTAGGCGTTGAGAGATTGTCACCCTTAAACGTGAAGCTCTATAAGTCTTGTATATGAACTCTTATAGATATACCTTGCTTAATTAGGCTTAGTCATTTGGATCCCGAGAGGTGAGTGAGTATGACGTTTAAAGACATCGAGAGATGCTCGCCTTAATCATAAGCTAGTTAACTAAGTTATATCACATCAAGGCTTTCGTATGGCTTAATCGCTTAGTAATGCTTGGATGTTCTTTCACCCCTTCTTTAATACAAGTTAGTTTACAAGTGCATTTCATTCTCACAACCACTTTCATTATCCACCCTTACAGATTTTCAAGTGTAGATAAGTGGATATACTATAAATTTATGCTCTTTTACACTGTATAGTTTATTCTTTTATACCACCTAATTGAAGATAGATCCTAGAACTAAGCTTTGATATCAATTTCATGTGTTCGACCGTCTAGGAAAACCTATTGTTTTGCTTACACTTGGACAAGCAATAGGAAAACTTGTACATAACGAGGACTTAGTAGTTACACAATGAAGAGATTCATAGTAAGCATTTTGCATGCAATAATCTTGATCAATGACTCATCATATAGAATTAAATACCAACATAAGCAACAACATTATTTCCTAAGTCCGATTGAAGTTAACTAACATGTCAAGCAAGTCTTTGGCACCGTGAGTTGATTTCCACAAGTTCCAATGTCTCTACTAAAGGAATTAAAGCCCTTGGCAGCACAAGATTTTACAAAATCATTCCTCATTTCAATTTGGGAACCCAAAATACCAATACATTTGCAATATTTAGAAACAGAATTCTAAAAGGTTAAGTATGATTTTAAATTAAAAGATCCAGAGAATGAAAAACTCACGTAGTTTGATGCCTTTAAATCTACTAAAACTCCAAACTGGTGACACCACCCGTTGGAGACCTTTCTATCCTCTAGGATGAGATTAGTTTGTGGGAACCAATTAGAATGAAAAAATGTTACTTCTAGTCCTTCAATACCAGTGCTCCTCAAATGAACAACCTGTTTATGGTCTAGCCAATAAATAGAAACCTCTTTCGTGCCATAGAGAGGTAGGACCCTTTGTTCAAGTCTCGGAGACACCATTTAAGAAAACACTCATCTACTTATCCCAAAGTCAGAAATGAGTAAATTTAATCTTGTGTAATTATGTTTCTAGCTCTCCACTCGATCTTGTCTCCAAAATGATAAACATATTGAATCAGCAATCTGGCTATTCTCATCCGTACAAATCAAAGGACAATCCCTCGCTAATAGGAGTTCATAATACACTCAGGATTAAGACTAAGTTACCTAGGTCATCCTAATGAAATAGAAATCCAACTAGTTAACGTAGTTACATCTAGTGGTTACTATTTCGTGGTCTGATCTTATGCAAACTTATTGCATAGGATACCCTCGCTAGGATGTCACCTATACGAACACGTTGAATCATTGTGTTTTATTCAAATACAAAGTGAGTCGTATCAATAGTGTTACTAGGATAAGGTATCCTGCCTTATCCCTATACTATAGACCCTTTAAGCTGATCTCAAATATTTATCCTTGTATGTCTCTACATACTGTTAAAGACTCATCAAACAACTAAAGATGTTAGTTTATTGGATTTAGGTTCTTAAGACAAAACTAATAATATAATCAATAACTTTTATTAAAATTATAATGATAACACTTTATTAATAACGTTCAATGAATTATATTTATAATCTACAAGTTTTAGGACATAAATCCCAACAAACTCCCACTTGCACTAAACCTCTAGTCTCTATGGGATGTACATAATAAACTAATTCTCAAAACATTAAAAATGGTAAAATATACAAGTATATTACATAAAACGTATATATACAAATACAATAAACTAGGGCATCCTCATACCCATTACACATTTTCCACTTGCCTTAGATTACCTAATGTACATATCTCGCAGACCTAGACTTCCTAGATGAGCCTCAAACACTTTAGTCATGAAAGTTTTCATAAATAGATCAACAACTTCCATTATTATCACAATATAAATTGATGGGCATGTTCATGTTTGGAATAGCTTCCTAGTCATGTAGGAACTTTCTGAGTCAAACTGCTTCACAAGCAGCGACGTATTCAACCTCTATAGTAGAGTTTACATTGCATCCTTACTTGATGCTACACCATACCATAGCTCCTCCATTTAGGATGAACATTGATTCCGATGTAGATTTCGTAGAATCCTTATCAGTTTAGAAATCGGAGTCAGTGTATTCTATAAGGATCAAATCTTCCTTAGCTTCATACATAAGCATGTAGTCTCTCATTCTCCTAAGATACTTGAGAATAATTTTAACCACTGTCTAGTGGTCTAACCTTGGGTTGGATTGTATCTACTGACTACTCCCACTGCATAACAAATGTCTGGCCTAGTGTAGAGCATAACATACATTAAGCTGCCTACAGCTGAGGCATAGGGAATACATCTCATATCCTCAACTTCTTAAGGTGTCTTAGGACATTGTTCCTTAGACAAGTAAATCTTGTGCCTGAGAGATAATAATAAGTCCTTCTTAGAGTTTTGCATCGAATATCGAATCAATATTTTATCGATATAGGTTGCCTGAGATAGTGCTAGCGTTTTATTTTTACGATCTCTTATGATTTGGATCCCAAGAACATATTGTGTCTCTCCCAAACCTTTCATTTGGAATTGGGTTGCTAGCCAAGTTTTAACGTCAGTTAGGTATTCTTTTCCAATGAAAAGGATATCATCAACATAAATTACTAAAAAAGCTACTTTACCTTTGTTGATTTACTTGTATACACAAGGTTCATCAACGTTTTGGTCAAAACCGTAAGATTTGATCACATTATCAAACCTAATGTTCCAAGATTTGGATGCATGTTTCAACCTATAAATGGATGAATTTAGCTTGCAATCTTTTTGCTCCTGACCTTGGGTTATGAATCCCTCGAGCTGAGACATAAGGATATTCTCTTCAAGCTTGCCATTCAGAAAAGAAATCTTGGCATCCATTTGTCATATTTCATAATCATAAAAAGTGGCTATGGACAAGGAAATCCTTATTAACTTTAACAAAGCAACAAGGAAAAAAAATTTCTCATGGTCAACCCTTTCTCTTTGGGTATACCTTTTTGCTACAACTCTAGCTTTGAAGGTTTGCACCTTCCTAGATGACTCTCTCTTTCTCTTATAGACCCATTTGCACCCTATAGGTTTCACCCCTTTAGATAGATCTACAAGCCCCCACACTGAATTAAAGTACATAGACTCCATTTCGAGGTCCATGGCTTTGACTCATTGGTCTTTGTCTACCTCATTCATTGCTTGTTTATAGGACAATGGATCCTCAACGCCATCATATGGTATGACAACCTAAGTTTAAGTTAAATCCAAGTGACAGTTAAGTTGTGATACAACCCTTTCTATGCGTTGAGTCATTCTAAGCGATTGAGAAGGGTAGAATTAGCTTGATCTGGTTGTTTCATCAACTCTTGATGAGGGACCAACTTTATCAACAACCCTTGTTAATTCATTGGTAACTTCATTTAATACTAACTTGTTTCATGGTTTATGATCTCTCATGTGGTCTTCTTCCAAGAAAGTAGCAGTTGTCGATATAAACACTCTATTTTCTTGTGGATCAAAAAATGACCACGTCTCGTTTCTTTAGGGTAATCAACTAATCAGATATGAATTGCAGTCTATACTGCATACCCCTAAAACGAGCTAGGTAATTGAGCATAGCTCATCATTGAACAAACCATGTCTAACAAGGTTATATTTCTCCTTTCTGATACTCCATTTTGTTAAGGTGTACCAGGTGCTGAGAGTTGGGATTGGATTTCACATTCTATCATATAGTCCCAAAATCTCAAATCCATGTACTCTTCATCTCGATCAGATCAAAGTATTTTAGACTTTTTACTTAATAGATTTTCAACTTCAGCCTTATACTCCTTGAACTTTTCAAGAGCTTCAGACTTATGGCTTATTAAGTATAAATAACCATACTTTGAATAATAATCTACAAAAGAGATGAAGTATTCAAAACCTCTTATAGGTTTTACATTTATCGGACCACAGAGGTCTGAATGTATAAGTTATAGGGACTCTTTAGCCCTATAACCTTTTCCAATAAAAGGTTTTTTAATCATCATTTCTTCAAGACAAGATACACATGGAGGTAATGAATCATCTTCTAACTCATTTAAAAGTCCATTCTTTACCAATCTCGAGATCCTATCAAGATTAATGTGACCTATTTATAAATGCCAAAGATAGGTATTGTTATTAAGAGAAATTCTTTAAATTTTATTTCAAGTATTGGAAGTTTGAAACATCTCATGATTTAAAATTGTTTTTGCTTCATTAGGTCTTAATACATACAAGTTCTTTACAAGTTTAGTCGAACAAATATGTACACCATTCTTAGAAATGAACGCTTCATTTAAAGAAAAAATAACTAAGTAAAATTGTTCAATAAGTAAAGAAACAAAAATTAAGTTCCTCTTAATCTTAGGAACTATGTTCAAGTTTTTTAAAAAACAGGAATCTATTTCTAAAAAAAAAACAACTTAACATCTCCTACTGCATAAGCTAAAATAATGTCTCCCGTTCCAACCTTGAGCGTCATCGAGCTGCTAGAAGGAACTAGTTTCCTGTAAAGAAAAACAAACATGATTAGTGGCTCTTGAATCAAATATCCAGGCCTTTTGGTCATTTTCCACCAAACAAGTTTATAAGACAAGTAAATCTTATTTACCTTCTTTTTCCTTCTTTTTCTTAATAAGGTACTTGTGGTAGTTCCTCTTCTAGTGTCCATCCACGTTGCAGTTACCTTAGCCTTTCCTTTGCCCTTAGGAGCAGTAGTAGCAGGACCCTTTCCCTTCCCTATTTTCTTCTCCTGGATTTTCTTTGACCTAGGGAATGAAGGTGCAGACTTGGTTCCAGAGGATGAACCCTTCTGAAACTTTCTAGAATGAGCAACATTTGCCTTTCCTTCTTTCTGTCACTTATTTTTCATAAGAGATTGAAAAGTCTGCAACTCATTTAGGAGGGAAGTCATGTTGTACTCTTTTCTATTCATGATCGCATTACTACGTAATTGAAGAAAGCTCTTCGAAAGAGATTCGAAGATAAATGAAACTTGACTCTACTCGTCAATGATCGCCTCGTTCATTTCTGCCACATTGAATTGGACCATCAAGTCGAGAACATATTCTCTAATAGATTGGTCCTCTTTCATACGGGCATTATAAACGTATTTAATGGCCTCGTGTCGAATTTGAATGAATAGTTGCCCAAATATCTCCTAGAGGGAGTCCATAATCTGATGTATAGTGACCATAAATGCGGACCTTGTTATTGTCTTTTTTCCAGCAGTCACATGTATCCCTAATAGTCTGGGATGCATTTCGAGTAGGGGAAGGAGGACATTCCTTTATTAATATGAAGTGTAAATCATTGAGTACCAGAATCATATTCAGGTTTGACTTCCACGTCGCATAATTCTCACTAGTTAATTTTTTGTTTTTAAGCAGTTGAATCATTAAAGAAGACATGCTGAAATAACAAACAATTGACCATATTAGTTATCTTTGTCTTAACCCATTACAAAATAATCCAATCAATTCAGCAAAAACAAACAATCAAAGAACCTTAATCAAACAAATGATTTAGTTTTTGCGACGATACTTCAAAAGTTTAGAGCAACAACCACCGAAGGGTGATCAACTACTCCTCTCTTGAATTGAGACAATCTCAGCTAATAACTAATACCAGAATAACTCATATTCCTATAGTTCTTAGCTATCGTTGTTCAGTCAATGATTCATTAACTAACTTAATTTATTCTGTGAGTGTGACTCTACCATTTTCAGATCCCAGAGGTACACTTCAACAGGCTACCAAAAGGAAAAACAACTATTGAAGATTAACCTAAGAAACTCTTTCCATTTCTGAGTTTGCATTGTTCTGACTTCTATAATCAAGCCCTTCAAAGGGATGGTCGCTCTAGGACGACACGCAGACGGATCATAGAAATTTCATGATGTAACCTAATGAAGAAGACCGTAGAATACGTTGACACATGTTCTTCTTCCACTTACTATGAACATTTTTCATGATCACCTTGTTATTGATCCATGCAAACACTTTTTGAAGGGAGGCCACGTCTAGGACGACACGAAGTCGAGTATGTATCTCACGTGTGAACTTTTAGGGATATGAGAGCTAAAAATTGATATATCATATATACCATTTTTCTTACACTAAAATGTTCTTATTAATTTAGGGTTTTTTGTACTTAGCTAAATTCTGGCTAAATGAATCTAACTGAGTCTATTCTTATTATAACACTTATAATAAAACTTTACTCTAAAGTTTGTAGGTGTATTAAACCATTTAATTTACCTAGTGACATCTTATGCTAATATGAATAAGGTTAACTCAACACCGATTTCGGGTCAGTTATCAGGTAAGAGGTATTTCATAAACCGTCAACTTAAGTACCCCCATCCTTAGACAAGACTTTACCGATGGAGTTCCCTTATAACCTTAAATCCTATTTGTCCTACTAGTTTTATTAAACTAAAATAAGACATAATTTTAATCCTATTAGAATTAATGTGATCTTAGATCCATTTAATTTTAAACAATTTAAAATTAGATCAAATTAATCCTAAGATCCCATGTTTACATGCAACTCTTTATTATAGGTTGACGGTCTTTAATTATCAAATTTTATAATTATTATAAAATTAATTAATTAGTCCTATAATATGCATACTATGATTTAATTAATTAAATCAAATTATAATTAATTAGTAAGCCATGCATCATGCAAAACATTATATTAATAAAATAATTATATTAAACTATGGATGTAATATGCTCAATGCAAGTTGGTTTTCTTCTTAATTAATATAACACTTATATTAAAAAAATATATATGAAAATCAATCAAGCATACACAAGACATTAATTTAAATATAACAAATTATATTTAATTAAGTAATGTCATGCATCATGCTTATCCAATTTCATATATTTAAAATATCAACATACTTTCAATAACTCATGAAATTTATAATCACTACTACAAAAACAGGCTTTCTTGACGGTTGCAGTTTTTCTTTCTTGACGTTTTTGGAAAAAAACGTCAAGAAAGATGTGATTTCAAATAAAAAACGTCAATAATTTATATGAAAGGCTAATTTTCAACTTTCTTGACGTTTATTAAACGTCAAGTAAGATATATTGTTTCTTGATGTTTTTTAAACATCAAGAAATATCTATTAATTTTTTGACGTTCTTAAAACGTCAAGGATGTATATGAATTCGACATTCTTGACATTTTTTAAATGTCAATAATATATAGTTTACCTCGACGTTTAAAAACGTCAAAAAATTTATAAAAAATTCTTGACATTTTTAAAATGTCGAGATAATTCTAAAAAATCTTTGACGTTTTTAAAAATGTCAAGAAAGTTCTAAAAAATCGTTCACATTTTTTAAAATGTCAAAAAATTTCTAATTTTTCTTAAAAATTATAATTATTATTAGTTTAAAAAAAAGGATTTTTTTTTATTTCCTTCTCCTTCCTCCCGCGCGTGACACCTCCCCCTCTTCTTTCCATTTTTTTCTCTTCCTCTCAAACTCTAGCCGCTGCAACCTTTCCCTTTTCTCTCTTTCGTCTGACGAAGCCCAGTCGCTGGCAGCATCCCTCCCTTCTTCTTAGACTAGGAGAGCCCGAAGATAAAGTTTCGTCCCGCCGATAGAAGGTAGTGAAGTTGGAAGTGATAAATAGTAATATCACATTTATAATGAGGGATTTTAGTTTACCTGAAGAAGGTCTCCAATGTTGACAACAAGAGCTTGTGGATTGGGTTTCACAGCTAACCATTGCGATCCTTTCATCACCTGAAGACCACCACCGGAATCTTGATGTATTGTAAGAAAATCGTTGTCCGTGTGTGGCACCAGCCCTGAAACTTCGTCGGAAAATGGACAAATTGGGTAGTGATTCAACCGGAGGAAGCATGTGCTTTCGTCACAAATATCCTTTAATAATTCCTTTATTTGCCCCATGCTCTCCACTAAAACTCCTGCCAATTTTCTTGCTACCTTCGACATCGCGCTTGCCACTTCCTCCCTTACTTCCCTGTCGTTCCATGATGTAAGGTCAGTCAATTCATTAATGGGCTTTTCTTATTGTTTGCTAATTTAGTACATCTGTTGAAGAATGAAGTGTCGTTACCTTTTGCGCTCTAACTATTTGTGAAAATGTCTACAAGAGCTAAACTCTTCAAGATCGCTAGATGTTTTTGAACAATTAGATTATAAATCAAACTTTATAAAATCATTCAGTCATGTTCCTAAAACTTTAAACTAAAATATGAATGTGATATGATCATTAGGTAACTT
>JBBPDI010000003.1:17059510-17080520 GCA_037974545.1 Cucumis variabilis
ATCATCGTCATCGTCTTCATCGCGAGGCTTATCAACATCCTTGTAGAGCATTGTGGCGTAAATGTCTTGTCCTTCGGTCGGTGGCCTTGGTCGACGGTGAGGATTCCGATGGTCGGGGTTGTTGTCGGAGTCGGAATCGGAATTGGAATGGATAACCACTGTGGAGTAGAGGTCAGATTTGTTGGTGGTTCGACGACTACGGTGGGAGGTTGGGGGATCCATTGAGAAGTGATTGACAGAGTGGAAGCTAGAAAGCCATTGCTGCAACAAACACAAATTCTCGTCATTTTGGGACAACAATGTTCAAGATTTAAGGGGTGTTTAGAAGCCAAAGGGTATTCATTTTACAAAAAAAATATTTCCATCAAGTTAATTTTGTCAAAAAAAAAATGATTTTTAAATAATAAAATTTATGGTTGATACCAATGAATTTCATATATTTACACCCTATACAACAAGTTTGAAATAACAAAAATATCTCCGAAAAGTTGGTACATGATCATTAAGAGTCATTTAGATTTTGGTAAAATAATTTTAATACATGATCTTGTACCAGATCTAAACGATGATTTTGGTACACGATCTTGTACCAAATCTAAAATATTACATGATCTTCGTACACGTACCAAGAACATTTAGATATTAGTAAACAAAAACAAGAAGAACACAAATAAGGAGATGGCGTCGAAGATGAGAAGTGACAAAGAAGGAAAAAAAATAAGGAAGAAGAGATTAACAAATCGCAAACAAAAAGACTTGGAAATATGAAGAATGAGAAGTAATAATATAAAGAATATGATCTAACATGGAATTCAAAACCAACAAGCACAAATCTAGAATTTATGAAAATACAAGGAGTAATTGGTTGGAAATCACCTATTACCTAATTCTTTCAAAATCAATTTGAAATGATTTTATATTTTCCTAAAATTAATTTTAGTTCTTGTCAAACATCATCATTTAAAACAAGAATGAGTAAGAGTGGTATTGATCATCTCAAAATCACATCCAAAAACACCCTTACACTGATTTTGATTTTGAACATCTCCAGTCACTCTAAATCCTACCACATCAATTCCATCTATCATAAGTCATACTCAAATACACAACCAAAATCCAAACATCCATCCAATTTGTTCCCCTTAAACCCCTAATACTTTCCCAAACCCTTATGGACCTTACCTCTTTCCAAGCAAATCAACGAGGTTTGTATTCTAGCAACAACTTCTTTTCCTTCCCCTCAACCAACCACTTATCCATTTCCCTCGACCTCTTGATTCCTCTATTTAATCTATATCCTACCTACCCACACCTCATACCCTATTTGTCAGCTTAAATCCCTAACCAAAACTTTTTTCCCTTTTGAATCAAACACTCGTTATCAAACTTACTGGTTCAAACTACCTACTCTAGAAGAATCAATTATCGAACCTCATTATTGCTCATGGTGTTGAAGGATACATTCAAGGTACCATTCCTCCTCCTCTTGAATTTCTAGGCATAGCTCGAACTCAACCAATTTCTCAATATGGAATTTGCAACGTTTCAATCATACCATTATGGGTTGGTTGTATTCTTTTGTGAGGCCCTCGATCCCGTACCACCCAAAACAGTAAAGGCCCTGCGAAAAGAGTACTGTGCAAAGATATCAATGATAGTAGAATGAACTTCGTGAAAAAATTATGCGATGAAAGGTCACTACGCGAGGAAAGTACGTGACAGGCATTTGGGCAAGTCTAGGGTACGCCTAAAACGGTAATGTGACCTTGATGTCAGTAGGTCGCTGATTAATTAGAGTCTGCCATCCAATCCAAATTCAGGATAATAGTTGGACAGATACACGTGGCATTTTAAGATTGGACCATTTTTTGCTGCAAAAAAAGTAATCATTTCAGCCTAGGAAAAATTCACCGGAGAGGCCTATAAATAGAGGAATCCAGACTAGTTTGGAGTTACTTTTATCCTGAACTCACTTAAAAGAAAATTAGAAAAAATTCTGAGGATTCCTATGACTCAAACGACCTCGAGTCTGAGGAAGTGGAAAGAAAGCTAGGATGAGGAGCTAGTTGACTGTGATTGTAAGTGGTTTCTCTTATAAAATAATCCCAAATTTCAAAGGTTTTTAAAATTGCAATTGAGACCATGACTTATACGATTTTCTTGTGATTTTCAATTCTTAAAATGCATAAGTTTACAAACGAATAGGATTTACTGTACACTAGAATGATGTGATGAAAGGATGTGTTTGAAGAAGGTATGAAAATTTAATAACAGTTGAGTAAAATATTTGTGTACCATGTGCAATATAATGCTTCATGCTTGTTATGTGCTCTAGTGTGGGATGCCTTATCTTTGATGTGTGATTTGGGATGAGATACTTTATTCTTGTTGTGTAATCTGGAATAGAATGCATTTTTTCTGTTGTATGATCTAGAATAGAATGCTCTAGTCATGCTATTTGATCTTGAATAAGATGCCTTATTCAATTTGTGTGATCTTGAATACGATACCCCATGCTTGTTGTGTGATCTGGTATGGGATGATATTTGCTTGCTGTATAATCTGACATCGTAAAACGTGTTATGCGTAGTGGAATTGACAGAACTTGCTACAGGCGTTGAATTACTCTGCATGGCTACAACTCGACAAAAGAGTGTGGTTAATGCTCGAGCCGAGGAAGCGGTACAAAGACATAATAGAACGTAGAATGATTCTGCGAGTTGATGATGTGGTATGCTAAAGGCATATAACGCGATAAGACTTACAGTAAAAGAATCAAAGAGACGATTTTCCTTACGATGTATGATTTGTTGATAAGATGAAAATATTGAAAATGTAATGAATAACTCACATGTTCATATCGCGTGATTTGATAAAATATTCATATCGTGTTAAGGCAAATTTGAATTCCTAAAAGTATTCATAAAGACCCCCTTCACTTAACTTTTTAGCCTAATTTCAAATGTTTTGTTTTATCCCTCCCCCTTCCCCCGGTAGCGAAGGACATCCAACGTTGAACTTGTAATCTTGATTGCCTACTATGCCCCTTGATCGCATCATTTTGGTAATGATCACTATTCGCATAACATATAATAATTAGGCGAAGAAGTTCGTGTATTGTTTTGAGTCAAGTTTAAAAGGTTGTATTGAGTGTTGTAATTGGTACTAAAAGAGCTTATAGTTGAAATATCAATAAAGTCTCATTTTTTGTGTTAAGTTCTTCACAATTGTTTAAATTTCTCTAACTAGGTGTTCGATGTGTTACTTTGTAAAGAATAGCTCGTAGAATGTTTAGGTAGTCGCATCTCTGTTTTATCTCATGAAGTAGACAGAGCGGGGTGTGACATCTTCTCTTATTGAAGATAAAATGGGTGAAATATTAGGTTGTGACACTACTTTTGAAATATGGAAAACACTCTGAAAGTCGTACGAATCTTCTTCCACATCCAAAATCATGAGTTTGTGATCCCAACTTCAACGATTGAAGAAGAATGGGGCTATTTGTCTCTTAATATCTTGCCAAATTAAGGATCTAGTAGACAAGTTTGCAACAATTAAAGAGACATTTTCATATCGAGATCACCTAGGGTATATCCTTAAAGGTCTAGAGTGAGTGTAATTCGTTTGTCCCATCCATCCATAATAGAGTTAATAGTCCCTCTCTCACCGATGTTTGTAGCCTTCTTCTCGCCTATGAGCCATGTTTGGAACAACAAACCACTATTGATTAGTTGACACCTTTCACGCCAACCTTGCAAACTTCGATATCTAAAATAACCAACGAAGGTATACTAAGAATCAAGTACTTTTAAACCTTTTTCTCTTCCTTCTCAACCTAATTCCCTTGCTACTATTATAAGTAATATGTCTGGTTTTTTCATCCTCTATGTCCTTTGGTTCTACTAATGTGGGTAATCCATCCATCAACAACCGAAACAACAAATGGCCTTCCTCTAAACCATATCCACAATGTCAAATTTGTACCAAAATAGACCATACTACCTTTGCCTATTATAATCGTCACAATCCCATGTTTCAAGCTCCACCAAATTAATTTGTTGCTCCATAGCCTTAAGCTCTCATTTCTAACCTTCAAAGCCAACCACATACTTTCTCTCATTCTTCCTATATTGACCATAACTCCCTTATCTATGTCTCAAACCTAGATGAGGCTTGGTTTCTCGATTCTAATGCTACTCATCAGATAACACCTGACCTAAATACTCTCCAACAAATGATTCCCTACTCTGGTGGTAAGCAAGTTGCCATTAGAAATAGTATGTCTCTCACTATTCTTTAGGTTGGTTCAAAAACTATATACTCTTCTATTTCATATAAGTCTATTCAACTTAACAATGTTCTATACCCTCCTGTGTCCCATAACTTGATGAGCATTACTAAGTTATGTCATGATAATAAAGCCTAGGTTGAATTTCATCCTCATAAGTTTTTTGTGAAGGGCCTAAATTCTAAAACAACTCTTCTTTAGAGATCTCTTGATGGTGATCTGTATAAGTTATCCACATTTGTTGATCTTCCAAAATCTAACTTCTCCTCAACTACTCCAAGTTTTTTTCTCCCAACACTACAAAATTCTACCACATGAAACCGTCGTTTGGGTCATTTGTCACCTTTTGTTGTGATTTTTTTTTATAATTAATTTGAAAGTAAAAAATTGTGTCTCTGCTTTTAGTTGTAGTCCTTGTCAAATGGCTAAAAGAAATAGATTGTCATTTGTTTTGTTTGTATTTTCTTCTAAAAGACCTTTTCGACTTGTCTATTCGAATGTTTGGGGACCATCCCCTCTTTTATCTATCAATTGAGCTCAATATTTATTTTATCTATCAAAAGGAGAGGTTGTTTAATTGTTTTATAAATTTCATGCTCTTATTAAAGCTCAATTTAATGCTTGTGTTCAATATATTCAAACTGATGAAGGCATCAAATTTTGAGCTCTTGACCATTTTCTTCTTGCAAACGAAATTCATCATCGTCTCTTTTGTTTGTGTACTTCACAACAAAATGGTAGCGGTAAGAGGAAAAATTACCATGTAATTGAGGTTGGTCTTGCTCTTTTAGGTCACTCAACCATTCAAAAATCATTTTGGTCTTTAAGCATTCAGGCTGCTATGTACGTAATTAACTGCCTTCCGATTCCAGTTCTTAAAAACAGAAGTTCTTGTCAACTTTTTTTTAAGCCAACCCCCATTAACTATTACTTAAAACTTTTGGTTGTTTATGTTTCTCATTTTCTGTTTCTTTGACCCTATAGTGATAACAAACTTCATTATCATTCTTGTGAGTGTGTGTTCTTAGACTATAGTACATCTCACAAAGGATAAGTTTGTCTCAATCCTTTTACTAGTCGTTTATATGTCTCAAGGCATGTTATATTTAATGAAGGAAAATTTTCTTTTGATTTCAATTCTTCTATCACCATTTCCAAAGTTCATTATACCATAAATTACCCATGTTTTCCTTCTAATTAATCATTGTCCTATATTCTGCCATCTAACTTCATACCTTCCTTTTTGAACCAACATTATGTACATACTATTGTTCTTCAACAACCTGTTCACCATAACATTTCTACTTCACAATAATCTCCTTCTCATTCTCGATCTCCGACCATGCCTCAATCATTTACAGCTATCAAAATCATCTTGTCCCTTGGTTGTTACTTCCTCTCCAACCACTCTTGATATCTCAGTTTCACCTTAACAACCCTCTACCTCCAACCCCTTTCCTACTGATCATCTTCCTCCAACCACCTCCACAACTTCTAATCTATTAATTCCATTCAAAATCAATATCAACCTAATGATTATCATATCCAAGGTCAAGGTTTTTAAACCAAAAACATGGTTATCGGTAACAAAGTCATCTACCCAATCATACCTTGAACCAAAAAGTTTCAATGAAGCTACTTCCAGTGTTAAATGCCAGCAAGCCATGATGGTTGAACATGAAGCCTTATTATAAAATAATACATGGTCCTTGGTTTCATCTCTTTCTGATAAAAAAAAAAATCATTGGTAGCAAGTGAGTGTTTTGCTTAAAACTAAAGCCCTAAGGTAAAATTGATTTATATAAGGCTAGGCTTGTTTCTCAAAAGTATAATCAAACATATGACATTGACTACTTTAAGTCATTCAATCTTTGGTAAAATCAGTTACTAGTCAATTTTTTTTTGTCCTTGTTGTCTCTTCTAATTATTGGTCTATTTATCCACTCAATGTTCAGAATGTTTTTTACATGGTGACTTAATAGAGGAAGTTTATATGAGACAACCTGATAGTTTTGTTGATATCAACCATCCTCACCATGTTTTAAGCCTTAATAAGTTGATTTATGGCCTTAAACAAAGCACTCATGCTTGGTTTTCGATGTTGAGTTCTTATCTTCTTAACTGGGGTTTTTGCACTTTACAAGCCAATATTCAAAACCCAAAAAAAGGTTTTATAAAATTCAAAAGGTCTGTTGAGCGTCTCATGGCTATGTCATAGTAGATCCGAACACTTGCCCCGGATAAACTTCCAGATCATAATTGCTCTAATGAATAACTAAATAAAAAAAAATATGAAGCGCATGGATACAAGTTATGCCTTGGAATGAAAGACAATTCCGAATTAGCTTTGTCTACGAACAAGGAAGCTATAAGTAATGCAACTATGAATCTCATGGAGAGTTTGATCCTGACTCAAGATGAATTTTGTCTGGGGGAAAAGCTACATCTAGTACCGGATCAATGATTTAAGCGATACGTCCCAAACAAAGTATATACAATACTTAGTTTCTCGAACAATGATGTCTAAATGTAAGCCTTTTAATACCTTATGGTCATTGATTCCAATCTCTCTCTCTATGTTGGTGAGCTTCTTTCGGATGTATCTAAGTATCGATGCCTTTTAGGTGTGCTTCATTATTGCATACTAACTTGACATGATATAAGTTTTTCTATGAACAAGCTTTGCCAATTTCTTCATGCCCCTACTTCTTCTCATATGCAAGCAGTAAATCAGTTGATTTAATATCTTAGGTTGTCGATTTCTTCTTGCTCTACTCAATTTATTTTGTGTTATACTGATGCAGATTGGCGAACTGTCTTGATGATCAAAGAAGCACTAGTGGTTTTTATCCTTTCCTTGGATCAAATATGATTTCTTGGAAGTCATCAAAGCAACATGTTGTTTCTCATTCAATTTCTGAATAAGAGTATAGGGTTATGACAAATGTTGCTGCTGAAATCATATGGTTGCAATTGGTTCTTGTTTAAATTGGTGTTCCGAGCTTTGGTCCTCCTTTGTTAGTATATGACAATATCAATGCTACATGTATGTCAGGCAACCCTGTAATGTGTTAAACGCAAACAATTGGTTGTCAAGTTTTTGTTCCCTCTGATGATCGACTCACATATATAATGACAAAAGTTCTACCATCACCAAAGTTTCATAACCAAGCTCTTTATCCTTGAAAAGATCGTTCATTTGCAAGGGGATGTTAGACTATCACTAAGCTTTATTCATCCTACTTTATATTTTGTTAAATTGTGGTTGTTTGTTATTGTTTCTCTAATATATGTAAGACACGTGACTATATATATATATATATATATATATATTTCTCCTCTGTACTAGGGCAGTGGTGGGAAAGGAATATTTTCATATCTTTTTGTCTCTTCTTTTATAATCGACGATCAAAATCATTAGTAAACAAACCATTTGGCAATAGGTTTCTCACTTTTTTCTCTGGAACGAAAGTCTGCATGTATGAAATGACAACTTTAATGTTGCGAAGGAGATCTAAGTTATCCTCTTGGCTTGGGTTCTAGACTTTTAGAGTTTGCCTCTATCTTTTGGGTTTTTTTCCCAATAGATGAAAAAAGTATCAATAGGTAGCTTGAAAAGCTAAAACTATTGAAAGAAGAAGGTGATATTGCAAAGATTGAAAATAATGACATTGATATGCTAATAAAAGTTTAAAGACAATTGTGGCATGAAAAAGTCAATCACAAAAGATCATACACACTGAAACATTTTGGATCTTGATCCTGAAAATTTTAAACCTTGTAGAATATGTTAAACTAGAGAATGCAGGAAATAGGGGTGAAATCGAGTTGGGTTAGGTTGGGTTGGGAGACATTCTCAATCCAACCCATATTTTTTAGTTATTTGGGTTGGCAACCCAAATAACCCGAAGATGAGGTTGATTGAAGATATGAGATCGAAGGCGAGGTTGAGATCAAAGGAATTGAGATATGAGATTCATCTTAGGTATTGCCATCTCAGGTTTGGATGGAAAAGATGCATCTTGAATCTAAGATAGAGAAGGAGACGCAGAGATTGAGATCGAAGACGGATGAGTTTAGCCATCTTGGTTCGGACAGAATGGATGTGTCTCGAATCTGAGACGAAGGAGGAGCGCTAGAATAAAGGAGGAGACACCAGAACGAAGGAGGAGACGTCAGATCGAATCTGAGATGAAGGAGGAGATGTGAAGGTTGAGATCGAAGACGTCAAGATGGATGGGTTTTTATCGTCTAGGGCTCGGACGAAATGGATGCGTATCGAATCTGAGATGGAGGAGGAGCACCGAAATAGAGGAGGAGGAGTCGAAATGGAGGAGGAGACACTAGAGGTTACATGAGGGAGAGGTGGAGGCAGAAACACGTTGCCTTACGTTGCGCGAGGGAAAGGCATAGGTGGAGGGACGCAAAATGCAATTGCAACCTAAAAGAAACCTAATTTTTTTATTAAATAATATATATATATATATATTATTGTTTAATTCAGGTTGGGTTGGGTTGAACCGAATTGTTCAACCCAAGACCCAATCCAACCTGAAAAATAATTTTTTTAACCCAACCCAACCCATATTTTAAACTAACCCAACCCTTATAATATGGGTTGGGTAGTCCGGATTATTCAAGTTCAACCTGTTTTCTTACACCCCTAGTGGGAAGGAACCTATATCCTTTCTTTTTTGATTTAGAAAGAGACTAAATGAGGAATTTTGACAATGGACCATGGTTCTTCGATAAAGCTTTAATTTCATCTGAGGGTATAATGAGCACTAGTAGTAGAAACAACTTTGGATTAAGGTATGCTTCTATTTTTATGCCTTTCCATAACCTTCCTCTTGTAAGTTTCATAAGGAAAACGGTGATGGTTCTGGAGAATATGGTGGGTGAGTTTGAGAAAACTAATATCGAAGAAGAAGCAAGATGTTGAGAGTAAATCCTTGTGGATTCGAGTAAAGATAAGTATTCTCAATTAAGGGATAAAAGCCATTTGCAGTGGAATAATTTAACAGAACCCTAAACTCAATTTAATTGGGAAATTAAAAATACCATTACATTGAAAAAAAAATACATAAACTAAATTTACTATGGCTAAGCATGCTTTTACACATACAAAAAAAAAAGAAATTACAGAGAGATTGGAACTTACGTATGATGTCGACTTTGTATCTACTAAAACACCAAGATTGAACTACCACTTGAAAACCTCCCTATTTTCTAAGAATGAGATTTTGGTTTGGAATGGGAATATTTTTTTTCAGAGAAAAAGAAACTTTTCTTGAGAGAATTATGTAGAGTATGTGATAACTTGTAGAAATACAAGCTATTATAGACTTTTAGATATAATAATAAGACCAAAGCGAGTAGTAAGTGTGTCAAAACGCGTAGTTTATGTAGTTAATTCATAAATACTAAGAAATACATGCTACATAAGCCTTCATGTCGGTCTTACCGTGTTCTTAGTGTCTCAATGTAGGATTGTAAATAAAAAAAGAGACTAGTGAATCACAAAGGAACTCGCTCAAAGACTACGTGAGAAGACCTTTTTTAGCAAGTACAATTTCTAGGCGAGATCCACATCAACACACAAGTAAGGTTCACTAGAAGACAAGAGTGGTAGTTGAAGTTGATATGACCTGACAATGACTGCATCAGAGACGACATGTCCAGAAGGATAGAAGTTTCTCGTCAAAAATTGCCTATAAAAAGCCTCCTTTTACACCATTCACAACATATGGCTTGAATGGGCCAAACCCTAGAGAGGGATGAAAATGAGTAGCATTTCTACTGTCTGTAAAAGTATTCTTCTTCTTCTCTGGTTAGTCCTTAAAGTTCGAGTAAAGAAAAGTCCATTTCTCATTTCTCCTAACTTGAAATGTTCATTTTTGTACTCTTCATTTTTGTATTTCTTTGCGATGTATTTATTCATATTATACAGTGGCCCAATGCCTATATTCTTTACTATATTACATCTTTATATCTTTTTAGTCTATCATATCTTTACTATTCATATGTCAATGTGTTATTCTTAGTTTAGGTTTGTGATAACTTCTTGATAAGAAGCTTAGCTTATAACTCTTATCACGTTAATTGAGCTATATTAATCACTTGATCGGTATTTATCACCAACTACTCGAAAGAACAAGTAGCAAGGATATGGTTAACACGCATAAGGAAGACTTTGGAGAAAAACTCCACCTTAGTGAGGTAACTTTTATCATTTGTGTCTCGAAAGGGAACAAGTATGGGTATTTGGCGTCGAGAGGTTACACCCTTAAAAGAGAAGCCCTAAAAGTCTTGTAAGTAAAATCTTATAGATATATCGTGCTTAATTAAACTTAGTCATTTTCATTCCAAGAGGCGAGCAATTGTGGCGTTTAAGACACCGAGAGATGCTCACCTTAATCATAAGCTAGTTAACTGAGCTTTATCGCATTATAGTTGTTGCATGGCTTAATCGCCCAGTAGTGCAGAGATCTTCCTTCATCCTTCTTTAGTACACGTTAGTTCACACTTCCATCTCACCTCCATCATAATATCTCTTTACAATTTCTCTAGTGTAGATAGATAGATATATTTTAAACTTACACTTTACCACACTGTATAGATAGTTATTTTATACCGCCTGAACGAAAAGTAAACCCTAAAACTAAGCTTTGATATCAAATTTCCTGTGTTCGATCCTAGATAACCTAGAAAACTTATTGTTCGCTTATACTTGGACAAACAATGAGAAAACTTATACTCAACGAGGACTTAGTAATTACATGATGAAGAGAGAAATAGTGAGCATCTAGCATGTGATGACCATGATCAATGACTTATCACATAGAATTAGATTTAGACACACAGAACACTGAGTCTAAATCACCACAGTACGCAGAGTTCTCACTAATCCAGCTGACGTGGAGAAGTGGTTGAGATTGATTGAGGAATGTTCAGGAGAATGAATTACCCTGAAAATAGGAAAGTGAAGCTGACAACGTTTTGTTGTAAGGGAACACTAAGGATTGGTAAATCTTGCATGCAATAAAAGAAGGAGAATGAATTTTGTTATTTGGAGAGGATTTAGGAAAGGATTTTGGGAAAAAGTTTTGTCCTTGTTCGTACCAGGATGAAACGAGAGAAGAATCCCTAAGTTTGGAACAAGGCGATATGACTATCACATAATATCACAGAATATGAAAAGAAATTCACTGAACTCGCAAGGTATACGATGACTTTTGTAATGGACAAAGAAACTAAGTGTAAGTGTTTTGAGAAAGGCTTAAGGACAACAATCCGGACTCTAGTGACGACGAGTATGAATTGGTAAGATTTTCCTAAGTTAGTCGAGGTAACCATGCAAATTGAGATGTGTTTTGACTGAAAAAGAAAAGAAAAGAACTCGAAGGAAAAGATGATAAGTCCAAAGGTGAGTAAGGAAGAAAAGAGAAAGGTGGCCAAAAGTAAGCAGGCAAAGTCTTACTTTAGCATCGCATTGGTCTGACGATCAAAGATCAAGATGGATTGAGCGTGGGAAGAAACACTCAGGAACTCGTAAATACCAAATTGTGGTTGTCAAGTGTGGTAAAATTGGATATTATCTAGATGAACGCTAAGAAAAGACCAAAGTTGGCGAAGGATCCACGCAGACGGGAGTAGTTGTCCATTTCGTTCAGCAACCCATGTGGGAAGGTCCGCTAGCAAACAAAGACAAAAAAAGTTGTGTGAATGGAAAAGTTAGGAAGCATGACAACAAGTGGGCCCATAACCCACAGGTCATAGATTGCTACCAAGTCCACAACGGGTGGAAAGCTCATTACATAAAACACGAACCAAAAAGAAGAAGTCAAAGTTAGGTGATTCTAAAAGGACGGAAACCAAGTATTTTAGTGAATTACCTTTTAAAACGAATATTTATTGAGCAATTTTTTGAAAATTATGTTTTTCAAGCATTTCTTCTGAGTCTGTAGTAAGTATAATGTGTCATATATTTACCTATATGTATTTTTTTTTGTTAACATGTTATTTATAAAGAGGAAATGATTGATTTCTACGTGATGTATGTATACAAGTAAACCATTAGCCTTATTCCTACCAAGGGAGCTGCTATTATGTGGTATGTACATAGCGTGTGAAGACGTTGCATAAACGTCTGGTGCAATAAGAAATTTATATTTGAATTTAATTCATATTAAAATTATTGGTTATTGGTTATGATAGAAATTTATATTTCGAATATGATTAAAATATTAAATTAAATATAAGATATTTAATTTAGTTATTAATTAATTGGAGAATTAATTAATACTTTGGTTTAATTCCATTTAATTAAATTAATTTAAAACTATAAGATATTGGAGAGATATTCATTAAATAAGATTTAAATGAAATATTAATTAAATATTAATTAATTGATTAATTGTTAATTAATCAGTTGATATCAACTTTCTATTTTTTAAATTAATAGAATCTTATGATTCTCTCCTACTCTCTTTCCTACTTCTTGAAGGAAAGAGAGTTATAAATATGTAGAAGTAAAATAATTTTTCTTAATAAAAATAAGAAGAAATGATTTTGCTAATTTTCTGCAAAATAGTTTCTGTCTAAAACTTTTCTCATCTCAATTGGTTCCCACAAACCAATCTCATCCCAAAGGGTAGGAAGATCTCCAACGGGTGGCGTCCCAATTTGGAGTTTTAGTAGATTCAAAGGCGTCAAACTAAGTAAGTTTTTCTTTTTCTAATCTATAATTAGAAAGCATGTTGAGCCTTTAAGTTATAATAAGAAAAATAGTTTTTGTATTATTTTGCCAATTTATTGGTATTTTGGGACTTCCAAGTTAAATTGAGAAATGGTTCTGTAAAATATTTCGCTCCCATGGGCTTTTATCCCTTCATCATCAACATTTTTCTCACAGCAGCGCTACAACGCCATACGTTGGCATCATTTCACAACAAGCTCATTCTGAGACTTGGGAATCTCCTGTCGCTAGACCTGGGATTCTCTCTCGCTTGTATCACGTGAGTTACCTGGGATATCCAACAACATCTCTCCACATTTTTCTCACAGTTTGTCCAGACCTAGGAATTCTTCTCCCGCTGATCTAA
Organism: Cucumis variabilis; assembly: GCA_037974545.1. Taxonomy (NCBI): domain Eukaryota; kingdom Viridiplantae; phylum Streptophyta; class Magnoliopsida; order Cucurbitales; family Cucurbitaceae; genus Cucumis; species Cucumis variabilis. Next base: position 17,072,903 of record JBBPDI010000003.1, read on the forward strand.
GATTTGCTCTTGCCAATATCACGCGAGTTACTTGGGATTCTATCCAACATCTTGCGATAAATCAAGCCACAACCATACATCACAGTATCATTACTTACTCATAGCACAAATCAACATAATTAATAAAACACTTCGTAATAATACTCAACATGCATCATGTATAAACTTCACTTTTCAGAATGAAGATCGACCAGTGGTTTATTGTAAATTCATAAATATTTAGAAATACACTTTACATAGGTCTCTATGCCTATTACACCCTATTTTTAGTGTCTTGACACAAAATATGAACAATAGAAGAAGCTAGTGAATCACAGAAGAACTCACATAAAGACTACGTGAGAAGATCCCGTCTAGTAAGTACAATCCGTAGGCGAGATCCACATTAGCATGCGAGAAGAGCTTCGCTAGAAGACAAAAGTGGTAAATGGAGTTGTTGTGACTTGAAATAGAGAGCTTTCGTCGCTGACATGTTCAGGTGAATAGAAGTTTTCCTCCAAAATGTGCCTATAAAAGGACTTCATCCCTACCAAGTTAAGGGGGCCTAAATGGGTCAAATCCTAGAGAGAGGTGAAAAAGGAGTATCCTTTCCACCGTCTTTAAGTGTCTTTCTTCCTCTTCTTCAGTCAGTCAGTGAGTGAAAGCTTAAGGTCTAAGTTGAGAAGACTCTGTTTACCATTTCTTCTGACTTGTGATGTGATTTATGTACTTTTCATTTTTATATTTTCTTGTAATGTATTTGTTCATATTGTATAATGGCCTAAGACCTATATTCTTTAATATATTGCATTCTTATACCTTTTCAATCCATCACATCTTTACTATTCATATGTTAGCGAGTTATTCATAGTTTAGGTTTGTGATAGATTCTTGATAAGAAGCTTAGCTTATAACTCTTATCGCGTTAGCTGAGCTATATTAATCACTTGGCCAATGTTTATCGCCAACTACCTGAGAAGTCAAGTAGCAAGGATATGGCTAACACACGCAAGGAGGAGTTTGGAGACAGACTCCACCTTAACGAGATAACTTCCATCATTTATGTCTCGAAAGAAGAACAAGTGTGGGTATTTTGCGTTGAGAGGTTGTCACCCTTAAAAGAGAAACTATGTAAGTCTTGTAAGTGAAATCTTCTAGATATACCATGCTTAACCAAGCTTAGTCATTTGCATCATGGGAGGCGAGCAATTGTGGCATTTAAAGACACCGAGAGGTGCTCGCCTTAATCATAAGCTAGTTAACTGAGTTATATTGCATCAAGGCTTTCGTATTGCTTAATGGACTAGTAGCATCGTGACCTTCTTTACTCTTTCTTATATTCAAGTTAGTTCACATTTTCATCTTACCTCCGTCATAATTCCCTTTACAGATTCTCTAGTGTAGACAAGTAGATATAGTTTAAACTTACACTTACCACATTGTATAGGTAATTCTTTTATAGTGCCTGATTGAAGAATAAAAATTAGAACTAAGCTTTGATATCAATTCTCTATGTTTGACCCTAGATTATCCAGGAAAACCTATTGTTTCGCTTGCACTTGGAAAAACAATAAGAAAACTTGTACTCAACGAGGACTTAGTAATTACATGATGAAGAGATACATAACCAATGACTCACCATGTAGAATTAGATTTAGAAATATTGAACTCCTTCCTTGGTTGAGATAGCCTTGAAGGAAATGGAGGTAAAAGATTATCGATAATGTTTCTTGAATCATTATTATAAGAAGAAGAAGCATTAAAAAAAGAGGAGTTAGTATGTACCTTCTTTTCTTCTTTGGTATTTGAATCTACATTCTGTAAGTTAGGATCATTTTGAGACAAAGAGATATCATCATTTTTATTCAAAATTTTGTCACTTCTTAAAGTAATAGTACTCACATTTGCATGGTCGGATTGGGTAGGAAGTTTGTCCTTCCCTTTTATTTTAAGAATGTGTGTTGTTAGTTGATTAAGCTTATCTCCTAACTCAGAATGGATGCTTTCATGATTTCTATGTAATTTTTCATGGCTCCAATTGAATTAATTGTATGCTCACTCAACTTAGCTAAATTTTTCTCAAAACCAGTTTTATAACTATTTGAGCTAAGAGCTAACTTGGAGATGATCTCCTCTAAATACGTACCTTGTGATGAAGAGGAAGAAGAAGTGTTGGTAGGTTTTGGTTCTTGAGGTCCACACCAAGGATTTGGATGGTCCCTCCAACCAGAGTTGTAGGTGTTACTCTGTGAATCATTTCTTTTGAAGCCTCTTATGGCACTTACCTCTTTAAGCTTCGAGCATTGATCATTGTGGTGTCCTAGTAAGCCACAAACTCCACAAGAGGCAACTTTAGGAACCTCCCCCTTCACAATAAAAGCAAAAAGTTTAGTTAGTAAACTCACTTGTTCTTTGACAGAATATTATCACAAGATAATGAAGAATTTGAATCAAGTGTTCTACTAGAAAAGTTTTGGAAATTCTCACCCATTCTAGAAACTAACTTTCTCCCTTCAGAAGGAGTTTTATTTATCAAGGCCCCTCCCATAGTGACATAAATTGAGTTCCTAACCGATGGCAACAACCCAAAGTAAAAATATTGCACAACGTCTTTTTCGGTCAACTGATTATATGGCAACCTAGCACAAAGTTCGTTATACCTCTCCCAATATTCAAATAATGTTTCATTATGAGATTGCCTAACACCATATATTTTTTAAAAAACCAATTGAGCTCTAGTAATTAGAAAAAAAAATTCTAAGAATTTTTTCTTAAGTTGTTCCCAAGAAGATACGGTTTGGGGCTCTAGGTTTATACGCCATCTTTTGATACTATCAGCAAGGAAAAAAGGAAATGCACTAAGGTTTAAATATTCCTCAGTTACCCCATGAGGTTTAAGGAGATCGCATGCCAAAGAAAAATCTCTAAGATGCTTATTTGGGTCCTCCCTATTTGATCCTCTAAAGATGGATAAATTTGAGATCAAGTTCGACCTAAGGTGGAAGTTTGTTGTGGTAGGTGGGATCATTATACCTATTGGCCTTTGATGAACATCGAGCTCATAAAGTTCCCTAAGGGTTTTCTCAAGTGCGTCCTCTCCTATTGGATTGTTCAAATGGTTTTCTAGGATTGGCTCTAAAGATCTCTCTAAAGATGGTTAAAAAATATGGATGTGAGATTCTAATTGTGATGAACTAACTTGCTTTCTCTTTTCTTTCCTTAATCTTCTTTCATGCAAGATTATGTCTTCAATAAAATTTAGATTAGAAGCAAGAGAAGTCCCAGTCATACACAACTAAACAAGACAAGGAAAGAATTAACATGCTAATTTTTTTTTTGTAATATTTAGAAGCTTAAAAGAATGTATAATACTTATTAAAGATGTCTAACAAATTTATGCAAGCAAGAATTCAAGAAAGAAACTATGTCGTACCATTTTCCGACTACGACACCATTTTTTACAAAGCAAAGATAATACATGTGAAAGAATGTATTGGTAAGATAGTCAGAATCAAGCAATAATATGTTCGAAAATGAAATGAAAGTTACTAAGGGTAGGATGCTTATCACAATTTATCTTTGACAAAAAGTATTTTTAGATTTATCCTTCCTTTTTACTGTAGCTCGATGGTAAGTAGGTGTCGAACCCAAGGGAATGGTCGCTAAAAAATTTCTCGAAATCAAAGCTTGAAAGAAAATTTTTTAGTAGAAAAAAAAAGCATAAAAAGAAATTGCAAGGAAATTAAAGCACTTGGGTAAGAAAGAGGGAAGACAATTTGTATTAGATTTCCAATCCAAAGTCAAAATACGTAAAGATTCACTCAATTGATTGAAGAGAGGTAAGAGAGATTAGGAATTCAAGGAGTTCTTTATCATAGGAAAAATGAACATTGCAACCAAGATTAATCAAGATTCAAACAAAGATTGAGAACATTAAAATGCTCTTATTCTATTTAATTTTGAGATTTAAATTGCTTAAATCAAAATTAGATTGATCAAGAGTCTTGCCTCTTTACAAATCAAGAATACAAAATAATACATAGGAGAAATTGCTTGCATTAATTGTTCAAAAAGAAATTAGGATAAGACCTTCTATTCAAAAAATTTGACAAAATAATAGATTGCCTAATTTTTATGCCAAGAAATTGATGCTTAGAATTTGGAATAAAAATCAATTGGCAAGATTTCTTTGATTTCACAAAATCGAGTCATATTGCATTAGGGGTGTGAGAGTAACCCGAACAACCCGACAACCTAGACTACCCAACCTATATTATATGGTATGAGTTTGATTTGGTTAGTTTAAAATATGGGTTGGGTTGGGTTAAAATTCTTGATTTTTTTCGGGTTGGGTTGGGTCTCGGGTTAATGATTGAAAATTTTGGTTCAACCCAACCCGAATTAAATTGCATACAATTAAAATTGATCAAGAAGTAATATCAATAAAATTGAGATCAAGATACTAATTATTGAAGGAAGAAAGAAAAATAAATGGAATTCTTGTAAAAAAAATTATCCCTAAAAAAGATTCTCACCCTTAATCTCTACTCTTAATCTCTTCCCTCAATTGAAGTTGACTCTTCCATGAGAATTTAGTAACAACTCATAATTATTTGGATAAAAATATGGCAGAAAAAAGAGAAATTTTGTTGGAGAAGATGAATCGGATATGCATTTTGTGTAATTTTGGATTGAATTGAAGAAATGATGGTAAAATGATTCGACATCAGGGGAATAAGGGTTCATATAGAAAAGAAATGAAGATAACCGTCAATGATATTGGAACTTGCAACATATGGGACACGCGCGCGAAGGGATTGACAGAGAAGTTAGTTGATTTTCAGATATTTCAAAAGAATTACGAAAATGCCATTTAAAATGTAAAAGAAAATGAAATAACGTTGGACAGATTCGAACTCGAGTGGCTTGGAGGTGGGCAGCACAGTGGAGAGGCGGATGAACACGCTTGCGAAGAAGGAATCAAGTAATCCGAAATTTAATCTTGCGTCTGGCGGAGTTCGAACACACGACAATGTGTGGCATGCGCGGGAGTAGATCAAAACGATGACGTTTTTATTAGGAAAATTCGGAAAATAAACGCTTTGCTGGGTTTGAACTCGTGACGTCTGGGTTGTTCGGGAATTATTCAAAACATTTGCATATTTACCAAATTGCCCTAAACTTCAAATTGCTCGTTCTTCTTCATTCAGACTCCGTTTTAGGTGATTTTTGTTGCGTTGGGTTCGTAATGAAGTCTTCTTTCACATTATGTACAAAAGTATCAAAACAATAAATATATGTATACTATAAGTTGAGAATTGAATTGTTATTAAAGGGTCAAGAATTGCCCAATAACGTTTGAACAAAAGTTAAAGCACAACTAAAAAGTGTAAAAAAAATTCAAAATTGTTGTTATTCTTTTATTAAATTAAAATAAAAACACCAATATTGCCTCCTCTCGTCCCAAATAAGAAGCAAAACTTCGAAAGTAAAAAGTTAGAGAGTTGAGTAATAAGAGACGATAAGGAGAAGAACGAACTTATAGAATACCTATGATTTTTTACTTAACTTCAAGTGTTAAGTAAATGTAAATCCCGAATCTTGGAAGAAAGTCTAAGTTTTTCAAATAAGTAGAAGCTTCAAAGTTGAAAGGAATTAAGGACAAAAGTAGGTCTTCATTAGTAGTTTGAGGTAGAAAGGTAGTCTTAAGGAGATTTAAGGGTGGATTAAGCAAGGTTGAGGTGTCGAAATATGTTCATGCAAGGCTTTCTATAAATAGCTAAATTCAACAAGGAGTTTCTCACAACTCACTTGGGCATTTTCACTCAAATTGAAAGTTTAGAAATTGTGTCTAGTTTGTAACTGAGGGTTGTTGTGTATTTTGGATTCAAGGAGGTTTTCGTTTTAATCAAGATAAGGTGAGAAAGTCATTTCTCGAGTGAATCTGAGCAAGGTGCATTCCAAGTGGGCTATAGGATTGGTCTTTGGGAATTGGATTCTAAAATTTTGAGGTAATAAAATTAAGTCATTTTAGAGAAACTTTGTAGAAGGAAGGTTTATCAAAAGAGTTTTGGATTTTAAGTTATGATTTTTCAAATTTGTAGAATGTATTCTTAATGAAAATTGAAGTTGTGGGCAGTAGGTCAGTGTTATGCATGCTAGACGAGATGAGTAGGCATTTTGGGAACATAGAGGTTATTGTGCATGGTGGCTGGCGTTAGACACACTACAATAAAGTCGGGTTCCCCGACGCACACAAACGTCGTCGAAAATCCCAACATATGTCGCAATAAGTTATAACGACATCGTAGACGACGTCGCCAGCCACGTCACAGAAAGCCCGTAAGGGATACTTTCCGCGACACTGATTGCTACCATGTCATAGAATGTTTCCCCCGCGCACGGCCCCAAGCATCGCAGAATCCTTCATCGATGCCGATATCGTGGAATCCTTCAACGATGCATGAGGTTGTCTGCGTCGCAAAAGGTTTTTTTTATTAATTTAATTTTGTTATTATTAAATATTCATTGGTTTCCGATATAATAAAATATTGAGTAAACTGATTGAAATGAAAATAATATTTATTATGAAATCAAATGATACATTAATTAATATGTTCGATACAGAAAATTAATTACATAATTGAAAACATTACATTAAGAAAAGAAGAAAAACCTAAAATTTAATACTGAAAAACCTAAAGTCTAATGCAATGGACGCCAGACCTACAAATAATACGAAAGTATTGTTAGAATATCACATATGGAAAGTTAAACAAATTAAATATTGAAAAGTGCGTACCCATACATGCACGATCACAGGCCTCTTTGTGCCCAACTCATCTCCTCGAGCATCTTCTTTATCTCTTCCATTTGTCGTGCATAGTCCGCCATTTGGCGATCTCGCTTCGCCATTTGTCAATCTCGCTCCTCCTCCCTCTCGTGTTGTTCTTGGAATATTCGGTTAGCGTTATCAAGACTTCCTCTAAGTTCGCTAACCTCTGCTACGTGTGCCTGGTAGTCATACATACTGGAGGAAGAAGATGAAGCGACAGTCTTATACTTGGATTTTAGGCCCCAACCAAGACCTTTTGAGTAGCCCGGTCGTCTACCCAAAATAGTCTTGCATATCTTGTCCTCAGTTAGTGGTTCAGAACCCTCTGAGACGGGCCGAGACTGAAGATCCACCATCTGATTCTACACTAAACATAAGCTTATGTAAGTTTGAGAGATTATCAGACTTAAAAACATATAATAAATAAAAGTATTATAAACCAAATATAAAGTTTTCTAAAACTTACGAAAACATCCTCTGCAGCAGGTAAAATGAACTCGCCACGACTACTGGTGTGTTTCTTTGAACAACTCGACACGATCTACAGAACAACCGTGCAGCTCAGTGAGCTCTACCTGTCTCTAAAGAAACGACTTTGTGCCTCTCTTATGGTTGTAAGGCTGTCGTGCCCTGATAGCCTTACACATATTTGATTGCTCTTACATTCCAAAAAAGATGATGAAAACGTTAGACTTTTAAAGAAATGAAATATTGTAGCATAAAAGTATATAAATAATTACCTGAAATTGTCGAGTGATGTAGTGGTCACATAGAAAGTGCCAATCTTCCACCTGATTGACCAAT
>JBBPDI010000003.1:17088916-17110023 GCA_037974545.1 Cucumis variabilis
TTGTTTTAAATAATGTTTTTGAATTAATGAAAAAGTTTTATTTGGAAAATTAAAAGTGAAATAAATTGAATTTTTTTTGGAATGGTAAGTAAAATGATTGATAAATTGGAATAAATGGGATTTATTCTAGGGTTTTAACTCATATAATTTAAATATATAGGCTCAATTACATTAAAAATTTAAAATTATCATTTTTTTTTACATAAAAGGCTCATTAAGCTTCAAATTTACACTAAAATAAAGTGAGGCTCAAATCAAGTTCTGCCTTACGTGATAAGAATGCTCGGGATAAAAAACTAATTATGCGTCGAAGAATGTTACGCGATAAGAAGGTTATGCGACAAATTGTTATGCTTTTTGAGCTTCCTTCACTAGGAAGTAGTGATGTCATCCTTGTGTAAGCAAGTTGGTGATTGATTTGATCTTGTCGTACAATCCAAATTCAGAAGCAGGAAGTGGTAGGGATACGTGACATTATGTTATTGGACCAATTCTCACCGTCGTCAGAAGTGATCATTCTGGCATGGAAAGCTTAATTGAAAAGGCTTATAAATAGGTGAAAATTTGGTCATTTTGAAGCTACTTTTACCCTGATCTCACTTGAGAAAGAATTGAGAGAAATTCCTACGTTTTAAAGATCCAAAACGAGATTGAATTCGACAAGAATTGCAAGAAAATGTAAGGGAGCTTGTGGCTAAGTAGCTAGCCGACTGTTATTATGATTGTGAGTGGTTCTTATAAACCGTTTTCCAAAATGAAAACGGTTTGAAATATGTTTAAATCCTTAATATAATTCTGTTGAGACCATGAACCATGTGATTTCTCTCATGCTTTCCAATTCATAAAATGTATATGATTTATAAAATGAATTAGATTTGTCATGTAAAGGAATGATGTGATGAGATAATGTGTATTTAAGAATTGCATAAGATATGATAGAAGTTTAAATGATGAAATGTGATGATCTTTTGTACCCTATGTGATGAGATTTCTTATCCATGCTGTGTGATTTGGAATAAGATACTCTATTCTTGTTGTGTTCTGAAATAGAATACTTTATTCATGTCGTATGATCTTGAGTAGGATGTTTTATTCATGTTGTGTGATCTTGTGTAGGATGCCTTATACTTGCTTTGTGATCGGGTATAAGATGCCCTTTGCTTGCTATGTGATTTGGCATTGGAAGACGCATCATGCATAGTGGAATTAATGGAACTTGCTAAATGCGTTGAGTTTACTTCACACAGTCGCAACTTGACAAAAGAGTGTGATAAAAGCTTGAGCTGAGGAAAATGATACAAAGATGTAATTGAACATGCAATGTCACACCCTGTCCTACAAGCACCTTGATCAACGCATTGCATTACGCGGTATGACTTGAGCATTCCTGACGCCTTAAATGCTAGAAAGCTCAACATAAGTCCTTAAGTTTTGCTTTAAATGCTTGATGACTTAATACTTAAACTCAAATTCATATTTTAGGCGATAAAACACTTAACACAACAAATACTACAAGAAATCGAGGAATGCCTGACACATCAAAGCGTCAGCAAAGGGTCAACATCCTGTCGGCCAACGTATTGCCGACGCTAGTCATAATGTTGGCAAGAACGTCAGGAAAACATCATCGACGAACATTGGTCGACGTGTAGATGGCCCACGTCGGTAAAAACTTATCTCCGACACAAACAAATCTGACGCATTGGTGACGTTGGTAACAAGCTAAACTCGACGTGACTGTGTACGCAGAATACCTAATTTCGACGTTGCATCGAGAAAAGTTTTGTCTGATGCATGGACAAAAGGTCAGGGAAAGTCTCTAAGCTTGACGTTGCCCGTGCGTTGGTAAATCTTTTTATTTATTTTTATTTTTTTGTTATTACTATTATTATTTTGTTTTTGTTAGAGTTTAGTATTATTCTCGGTTCCGCTCGTTTGGCAAGAAATAAAATTTGTAATAAATTATGAAAATTAAGAAATTACAATTTATAATAAATCAGGTACGATATATATATAACAAAATGTACAAATAATATGTTCAAAATGTTTAAACAATTATATTAAAGTAAAAGAAAAACTATACATATCTTTTAGATATCTAGTAGTCGTGAATGCCACATAAAAAATGCAAAATCTGCAAATGACATAAAAGTACAATTAGAATATCACAGATGCTAAATCAAACAAATTAAATGTTGAAAAGTACGTATCCCAAGTGATCACGACTTTCTATGTGCTTGACTCATATCCACGATCATCTTCCTCATCTCATTCATTTGCCGTGTATAGTTTTCTTCCATTCTTCAAACTATTTCTTCCATGTGTCTATCACGATCTGCTATTTGTCGATCAAGGTTTTCCACTAGTCGGTCCCACTCTTTCTTCCTTAGTCTTTGTTCTTTAATCATGCGGTTAGCATTTTCAAGGCCGTCCTTTAGTTGGCTAACATTTTTCATGTGTGCCTGGTAGTCATAAGAGGAAGAAGAAGCGGAAGCAAAACTCTTTCTAGACTTGGGTTTGGAGCTTTAACCAAGACCTTTTAAGTAGCTTAGTTGTCTACCCAAATAGTCTCGCATATCTTATCCCCAGAGAGTGATTGAGAACCCTCTAGAATGGGTTGGGACTGAAATTTCAATATTTGATTCTGCACAATACAAGTTCGGGTTAGGAGAGATAATCAAAATTCAAATAGAAAGTAATAAAAAGTTTTGGTGAACTTACATGTGTTTCCTCTGCTGCTGATGAAACGAACTTGCCAGTCCTACTGGCATGCGTCTCTCAAAATAGCTTGACCCAATTCATCGGGCGACTGCGTTCTTCTGTGAGCTCGACCTGTTGCTGAAGGAAAGACTTGGATTCACTCTCGTGGTTGTAAGGTTGCTTCCTGGTAAAAGCCTTACAAGCACTTGATTGCTCCTACAATCAAACAACGATCAAAACGTTATATTCAAACAAAAATTAAATGAATTATTGTTAATTGATTTAAGGTAGACGATATAAATCACTTGAAACTGTTGAGTCATATAATGATCACAAAGAAAGTGCCAATCCGGCATGCAATTGGTCAATCTGAGTGGTGGGTCTGCACGTGCTTCTTTAGGGTCGCTGTACTTCTTGAAATGTCGGTGGTTATCTCCTGAATTCCTTCCACATGCTGAGTATTTGATGCTCAACAAATTGATTAAGTACTGAATCTTGGAGATCGAGCACGAACCATTGCTACAAAAGAAATAGATTTGAGAATTAGTCTTCTACATACGTAGGTTCAACATATATATATGTTAAAAAATGTACAAACTTCCCCTAGGTCGCCCTTGACGACCTCGATTCACTATCATGGTACATCAGCCCACTTTAAGACCTGGATCAGAAACGTGTCTCTCATCAACACACTGATCGTGCTGCTGAAACGAGGGGTGTGTGACAAGACAAGTTTGTCCCCTCCTAGGGGGATTGAATTGGGGATCCTCCCATTCTGTTGTACGTATCTCTCCAACTCAATGTTCCTGGAGTGTTGTTGCCTCCTCAGAACATGAGTAGGAGAGGGTTGAGATGACCCTAGAAAAAGCAGACTATTAGATCGAACAGTAACCATTACTACAAGTGTTTAGTGTAACGAGACGAACCTGAAGTGTTGCCCACCAAAGACGATCCTCTTGCATTATCTAAGGTATCCAAATTATGAAAAATGTATGCCTTATGAGTACCGCTCGAAAAGTTAGACATAATTCCTGCAGACATAAAAACCAACAAACGTTAAACACATGTGAGTACTGCAAACTAAATGTATAGAAAAATGACTAATGTGTATACGTTAAGAAGATATTGTTATTCATTTTTGCTTGACTTGCTTTGATGTGATGATAATTGTTTGTCATCGTCATCGTCCATGAAGTTGTCCGCAACATGACACACATTTTGTCTTTCCACCATTGTAAGATCAACTTAAGTCCTACACAGAGTGTCATCCTCAATCATGTGTTCGTCCACACGATGTCTGACGAAGATTTTCAATACATTAAGTTGTTCATTCTCGATATCTTCCACTTTTGGCACATCTCATACACGTTTATTCTGTACCATCTGAACAATTTTCAAATTCATACCATTTTTAGGATCCTCAAAGTAGAAAATTTGATATGCCTAGGTTGCGAGAATCATTGATTCCTCAACAAACAAAAAAGGGACGTGTTTATTAATTTGTAGTCTAGTTCCACGTGCGTCCTATGGTTTTTGTTGTCGTTTGTGTCAAACCATCTACACTTAAATAGCCAAGCACATCGTCCAAATGGATATTGAATGTGCAACACTTCATCCAAAACACAGTAGAAATTGTTGTCGGCATCGCCTCTACTACCTTCATCAACTGCCATGACTCTGCTGTTCTGTATTGTGCACAGAGAATCACACTCCAACGTGTGAAATTGTACGCCATCAACAATACATTCACTATAAGAGTAAACCTCAAGTGAAGGTCCCATTGCGAGTGAGAAGAAATCTTGAGAAAGATTTGAACTCTCACGCCTTTCTGCTATAACCTAAAATGTGTGTACATGAACGAATTATATATAGAATATAAAGTAGCGCATGTACGAATTCTCGAAGCCATTTACTCTATATACCTAAGCTTTGAACTAATCAGAAAAAGCTCGTTGATGTCTTTTAAAAGTTTCAGAAATGATTTCACCCTGACGACGTATCAACCGTAGGTGTTTCCTAAAGTAGATAATTTTGAGTTTAGGTGACGACAATAACAAAGGCTTAAGATATCGAATAATGGAAGTATAAATTGATTAGTGTAGAAATGCGTACTTGAGGTACTCCACTATTTCATTCACATTGTTGATGATGTACTAATGAAAGAGCCATTTTCTTCTTGTGATATGCTTCGAAAACGTGACACTCCCAATGGTCGTGCCTTCTAAACAAACACTTTGAAATCACCAATCACCTCGTCCTCTAAAATGCTATCATCATTTCTATCATCTCTGGTGAATCGAGTCTCAATCCCATTTAGATATCCCAAACAAAAAGTATTTGATTCGTTCATAAGATTAGGGGTGTACATAAGCCGAGTTGGAGGAAAAATATGGACCAATCCAAAGTAATCAGGTTGACGAAATTTAAACCCTATCAGTTCAATATTTAAGGGTCAACCCAACTCAACCCAAGCCAAAAAATTCGAGTTGGGTTGGCAGATTGGTATATTTTTTTTTAAAAAAATTATATTAAAGAGAGCATCTTCTTTAAAGAAACAAAGTACTAAAATTTCTATCTTCTTCACTGTTCAAATTTTCTTTTTGCTCTTTCTTCCTCGAAGGATGATAATTGAAAGTGAAAATAGATGGAACCACATGCCACTCCATAAAGCACTTTTTCACCTTTAAAGGGTCACCAAATTTTTTATGCACAACAAACTCAACTATCCATTCAACCTGATTACAATCCTTAGGCGAAGGAAGATTTGAAGATTTGATAGAATTAAATCATCCATGGACATAAATCTAAAAACAACATGGTATTCTTTATACTTGACAGGGTATTCTTTATATTTGACACTTGTTCGAATTGGCAAAAACTTCAAATATTAGTCGAATGTGAAATGCACATCACCATATAAATTCTCATTAGGAGGAAAAGTAAAACAAAAAGCAAAAGAGTTATGTTGGAGGAAGCTGGAGAGTAGCAAATTACCCTCAGCTATTTGATTATTCCACCATTCTGGAATTTCACTCCCTGGATACATCACCCTCACCCTCACCCTCAGTTTAAGACATAGAGAGCCATCATAAATACCCTACAATTAAACCAATGACTTTTATTGTACTCTAATTATTAGTGTGCATGAAAATTAAACTCGAGAAAGAAACTAAATAGAAAGTATAGAAAAACCAGATTATAGAAAGCTTGCACTTTTTTAGCTCATAGAAGAGCCCCAGAAACAAGGTCCCAAGATGTTATTGCCTTGGTTCTTTAGTTTTATAGGTGGTCATGTTTGCCAAAATGTGAAAGTTGGTCACGTTCGTCAGAATGTGCGATAATCGGATTTTGAAGGGATTGTAGTTTGAACATCAAATGTGATTATGAACACTCCGAAGGGGTTGAGTGAGGCAAAATGAAAATGACACATGTATTGTTATTTAAGGTTATATATATATATCCCTAAACTGGGTCGGATCGGGTTGGGTCAACCTAACCCTTAATTCTCAAACTTGGTAACCTGACCCATTTTAATTTTTTTCCATTATCTAACCCAACCTAACCGAAAACATAATTTAACCCAATCCAACCCTTACGGTTTGGGTTGAGTAGTCTGGGTTGGTCGGGTTATCGAGTTTTTTGAACACCCTTACATGAGATAGCCTTCTGAAATAAACCCCTCAGAACGTGCTTTGTTTCAAATATATTGTTTAAGTGTGTGGAGACTTCTTTCAATGAGATACATCCAGCTGTAAGAAACTAGACCAACAACCTTCATTTCATATGGTAAGTGAACTGCAAGGTGTACCATTACGCTGAAAAAAGTTGGTTGAAATATTCTTTCTAGAGTATAATTATGATATCTGCCTGCGATCTGTCTAAATCACTTACTCTTAGCGTCCTGGTGCACTAATCATGAAAAAACTACACAGTTCAGTAATAACGGTGTAGAAATTTCTAGGTAAGAATGGACGAACACTAATTGGTAGAAGTCAGTGTAGTAAAATATGACAGTCATGTGTTTTTAGACCTGATATTTTCCTCTCGTTTACATTCACACATCGTGAAATATTAAAATGAATCCATCAAAAAACTTAACTGCTTACAAGAACTTGCAAAACTCAACCCGCTAGCTGCTGGTCAACGTGTAGCTCGCATGTGGTTTAACGAATTATTTACCAACTTCAATCAAATGTAAATTTTTTCTTATTTTTAAATCTTGTATATCCAACTGGGCATTCGTGGTATCCTTATTTTTTCTTTCAATATTTAACAACGTATCGACCAAGTTGTCATAAACATTCTTTTCAATATGTATTACATCAAGTTTGTGATGAATAAGTAGTCTCGACTAGTAAGGAAAATCAAAGAAAATATTTTCCTTTTGTCCAATCAAGAGCCCTCTTTCTTTTTCTATCATTTAACACAACGTGCTTACTCAAAGCTGGAAACTCAAATGAATCTAGTTGTTCCAAGATTTCTTGGCTATTCATTACCACTAAAGGTGCCTTACGTTCAACTTTTCCATCATGTAGCCTACTTCTACACCAAACATGGTTATCTGAAAGATAACACCGATGTCCCATGAAAGCTATTTTTCCTTTTATTTCAAACGACGATCTATCTTCCATGCAGATGGAACATGCATGATACCCATTCGTACTCCACCCAAATAGATCACCATATGTTGGGAAGTCATTAATTTTCCTTACAAGGCTGTATACAACTGAAAACACTGATCCGTAAGACAGTCATATGTACTCACACCAAAAGTCCATAGACTTTTCAATTCCTCAATTAATGGATTTAGGTACACACAATAATTTCTCTACTAGGAGATTTTGAACCAGGAATGAGCAAACACATGAAGAATTTTTACTCTTTCATGTATTTTTATGGTGGCAAATTGTAAACACCATAGGCCACATACTGTATGAGGTCTTCATATGGTCGAAGGGATTAAATCCATTTGAAGCTAACCCCAAACAAATATTGCGTGGTTCTAAAGCAAAATCAGAAAATTCAGAATCAAAGTGCTTCCATCCCTCTGCATTAGCTGGATGTCTCAGCACATCCTCTATTTCCACTTGTTTATCCTTATGGCATCTCATCTCCGTCGAGCTTTCTTGCGATATAAAAAAGTACTGTAATCTCGACAACAACAGAAAGTAGCTCAATACTTTTTGCGAATTTTCCCCCTAATAATCTGTTGGAACTAACCTTGTACTAAGACTCACCACAAGTCGGTTATTGTTGCAAATCCCCGAACTCTTTTCAGAATAATACACAGTCATACTTACAAGCATGAATAGTCTTGTAGTCGGGGTATAGCTCACGACTTGCTTTGCTCAATAACTTCTAAAATACCATGTGTGTTCTATCTTCTTCTAAATCTACCACACTGATAAACGACATTCATTCTCCAAACCTTCCCCCATCTCTTCTACGTTTTCAATACCAACTTGTAATCATGCAACATACCCAACATTTTATTTTTTTAGAAAATGGGTTATTGTTGTTCCTTCATCAAAATGATTACTACTACATCTCGTTCATTCATCAAGTCTTTGCATACCTCTGAGCAAGTTCACGGGCTCTCCATGATACACCCAATCTATGTAGGAAGAAGTTATTCCAATGGTTAATATATGACACTCGACACCCTCTAATGAGTCCCAATTTGAATTCATACATCTCTTTCATGGACACCTTATTTGTTCGTAATTATTGATGTGATATTTTTCAACCTCTAAAAATTAGGAAACTTCTTCTTTGTACTCAACCAAAAACCTATCCCTAAGTTTCATCTAACTCTTGTCCATCTCGTTAAAAGCCCTAAAACATAATAGGTTGGATTAGTTTTATATCTCTCCTTTCATTTACTCCAACTTTTTTCAACTTACTCCATGAATAAGCTATATTGTCCAATATCCAATCTTGAACTAAAATTAAGTTCAAATCTAAAATAAGTTTAAATCTAACTAACACTTCCAACATACCTAACACTTCATACATACTTAATTAAAAGCTACCTAAGAATCCCAAAGCTATTAACACATTAGAAACTAATTTTGATATAAATAATTAAATAGACTACCATAATTGCAAGATAGCCATAAAATTCAAATTTGTATTCAACTTTAAATTAAAATTCGTATTCAAATTGAAATTAAAGAGAAATTCATATTCAAACTCAAATTTAAAAACTATCAAATTCAATATATAATTCATATTCAAATCTTTAAAGAACATACATTATATAATATCAACAAATAATCTCAAATTTCCACATACAATCTCAAACTTACATATAAAAACTCATACATTTTTTACATTACAACATACAGTATATAATACATTACACATACAATGAAATTCAAACTATACATAATATCAATACACACATTACACTTACATTTGTGTAATACATACATTAAACAATATATATATATATATATACATACACATTTTCATAATTTGAAAACAAAAAAATGGAGAGATCTTATACCAAGCAAGTTGTCAACGACGAAGGACGAGGGAGGAGCACGACTGTGGGCGACAAGCTTCTTTGTTCTTCCTTCTTTTCTTTCTCTTTCTCTTTTCTCTTTCGTGCGTGGGTTCTGTGTTTTGTGAACATAGAACTAATAGTGCAAGGAAAGGTCAATGCAGTTCGATGGCCTAAACCATACACCCCGATGCCATTAAATGAAACATTGGTGTTTTCTTTAACTAAAGCTGACGTTTCAGTAATGGCATCAGGGAATATCTAACGGTAAAATTAATTGGTAACCTTTCCCTGACGTCTTTAATGCCAACATCGGGAAAATTATAATAATTATATAATTGCCAAACCCTTTCCCCAACGTCTTCAATGCCAACGTTGGGAAAAGAATAATAATTATATAATTGCCAAAACCTTTTTCCGACGTCTTCAATGCCAATGTCGAGAAAAGGTTCATATTTGTATAATTATTTAAACATGTTTCGACATCTTCTACTATGTCGTTGAGGTATATACAACGGTCACATCATTGTGTCAAACATTCATCGACATCCATCTCCACAACGTCAGAGATTGTTCATAATAAAGTAAAATATATGACTTTTCCCAATGTCCATTATGATTAGGTTGGGGGAAGGTTTAATAAAAAATTTTAAATAAGTAATGTGGGGATATATCGTGACGCCATGGGTGGCTATGTCGGTCTTGCCTACCTATACCGCTGCAGCATACCCTACGTTGGTATTTAGTTCATCTATCGACGTTCGGTTTCCTGACGTCGGCAAAACCTTCATTTTTTGTTGAGAGAATAATATAAACAATTAATTATTAACCTTAAACCAAAATTCTATAATAATTTACAATATAAAAAAATAACACTAAAACTTAAACAAAACGCCAAGTGGCTTCTCTTCGCCTAGCAGCTAGCTCATTTGCTCTTCCTTACTTTGGCCTTATCGCTTGATCACCTGGGAATTAGAAACTTAAAACATAAGTCAAAAGACTTAGTTAGGTTTTAAGTAAAACATTTTTGGAAAACAATTAATAAATATCATCATTTTAAGTCAAATCTCGTAAACACATCTC
Organism: Cucumis variabilis; assembly: GCA_037974545.1. NCBI lineage: Eukaryota > Viridiplantae > Streptophyta > Magnoliopsida > Cucurbitales > Cucurbitaceae > Cucumis > Cucumis variabilis. The sequence goes on from JBBPDI010000003.1 coordinate 17,099,205, forward strand.
ATCACATAATCACACATTAGTCTCAAACAATTCTTTCGTCAAGAACATAAACCATTTCCTACATCAAGACTCTTTATCTCACGTTTAGACTACTGTGATTTCCTTTTCATCAATGACATCTAGGAATATCTTGACTCACTCCTTGTTGCTCAGACCTCCTAATACAATACACGCCTTTTATGCATTAGCCAACTTCATTCCACTATGCAATTCGTTTCTAACTGGCTTGCTTACCCTTATGTGTGAAGGGATAAAAGCCCTGTGACAGCAGAAGATTTTACAGAACCATTCATCAAATTAATTTGGGAATCTTAAAATACAAGTACATTGGCAAAAATTTAGAATCAAAATTCTAAATAAAAGATACAGAGAACTTACTTTTCTTGACGTCTCTGAATCTGCAAACCATCGAATTGGGACACCACCTGTCAGAGACCTTCCTATCCTTTGGAATGAGATTGGTTTGTAAGAACCAATTGGGATGGGAAAAAGCTTAGAGGTAATTGAGAGAAACTCTTTTCTTTTTACAAAGCGAAAGCCTTGGTTTTTTTTCTTTTTGATAAATTCTTTAAAGAAAATTGTTTTCTTATAGATATTTATAACTCTCTTTCCTTTTTGGAATAAGAAAAGGAGCAGAGAGAATCATGGGATTCTATTATCAAATCTACTAATTAATTAACAATTAATCAATTAGTTAACAATTAATTAAATCATATTTTAATTAAGTTTTCCTTCAAATATTATTTGAATGAATATCTCTCTAATATCTTATAGATTTGTATTAGTGTAATTAATTAAATCACATTTAATTAATATTTCATTCAAATCTTATTTGAATGAATATCTTTCCTATATTTTATAGATTTATATTAATATAATTACTTAAATCATATTTAATTAATATTTCATTCAAATCTTATTTGAATAAATATCTCTGCAATATCTTATAGATTTAATTAAATCAAACTAAATCATTAATTAATTCTCCAACTAATTAACAGCTAAATTAAGTATCTTATAATTAACTTAAATTAAATTTGAATCATATTCAAATATAAGTTTCTCTCATAACCAATAATTTTAATACGAATCCATTTCACATTAATTAATATTTGAACTCATTCAAATATTTTTTCACTCATAAATTAATATTGAATCATATCCAAAATTTAAATTTATATAATAAAGTTTCACAAACTTTATATTATAATGTATCACTATACATTAAACTAATTTTCAAAGTAATTTTGAACATTTCAAATTGTAACCAATATAAATAAGTCTCATTACCCCTTACGATCTAGGAAGGGGACCTAATGAAGCTATAACGATCTGAGATTAATTGACTAAACTCATTAACCCCATTAATCAATATTTGTTAACTGTGTGTACACTCCACTAAAGACTCACAGCGGAACTCTTCTCGCTGTTTTCTATGTCCACGGATATAAACCAATAACAATATGTTAGTCCTTCATGAGTGTTTGTAACACCAGCTGGGTCAATTTACCATTTTAGCCTTGGGTTACCTTTAATCCTTAAATATCAATGCTCTTCTAATGAACAACCTGTTTATGGTCCTACCAATAAACAGAAACCTCTCTCGTGCCATAGAGAGGGCAAGACCCTTTGTTCAATTCCTGGAGACACCATTTAAGGGAACACTCATCTACTTACTCTAAATTAGGAAAGAAGTGAATTCCATATTGTGTAATCATGTTCTCAACTCCCCACTCAGTCTTGGCCCCAAAAATGATAAGCTTATTAAGTCGACGATATGGACACTTTCACCCGTACAAATAAAAGGATAATCTCTTGCAAGCAGTAGTTCATAATACACTCGGGATTAAGACAAAGTTACCTAGATCATCCTAGTGAACTAGAAATCTAACTAGTTAATGGAGTTACATCTAGTGGTTACTTATTCGTGGTTCGGTCTTATGCAATTTCATTGCATAGGATACCTCCCCCCACTTGCATGTCAACTCACGAATACATTGGATCATTGCATTTGTATCAAATATAAAGTGAGACGCATCCATAGTGTTACCAGGATACGGTACCCAACCTTATCCCTATACTATAGACCTTTAAGTTGATCTCGAACTTTAATCCCTGTGTGTCTCTACATACTGTTCAAGACTCATTAAACAATTTAGGATGTTAGTTTATTGGATTTGAGTTATTAATACAAAACTAATATTCTTTGTTAATAACAGTCAATTGATTATATTTATAATCTATGAGTTTTAGGACATAAATCCCAACAATGTGCACATAACAGTTAGCTCAATGACATGAAGAAGACTAATGGTTTGAACATAATTTCATTTTACATTCATATAAAACATAGTATAAACTTTCTTTCAAAATCTATTTAAAATATTCATATATTAAGCATCATTTCAAATCAGTAAGAACTTTAAAGAAATCCTTTTAACATAAACAACTCTTTTAAAAAGAAAATCACTCACAAAAACTTGGTTTTCCTTAATGTAGAATGTTTGGCTTCAACTCTCTTCTTCTTCTTCTTCTTCTCGTTTAGAAGAAACTCAGAACGTAGTTGCCTTACAATTTCTCAGAGCAAAGACGACTCTTAATAATATGTCTACTTCCTCTATTTATACTAACTCTGAATCATATTAGTCATCCTTAAGCTCTTAAATATTTGCTAGCTCCTACTCTCTTAGTGACACACATGTAAGTTCTATTTTTATCTTAAACATGCTTAACTCTTAACATTACATGTAAACCCTATCAAATCAACATCTTTAAGTTCCATGTTTATCTTCAACATGCTTAATTCTTAACCTTACACGTAAACCCCTATCAAATCAAGATTAATCATTTCATTGTCTTACCTTGTTTTGCAGAGAGCTTTTAATCATCCAATGATACTTAAACGTGAAATGTCTTATCGTGTCATCTTATTTTTTGCGAAATAACTCAAATTGCTAGCCTCTTAACGTAGCCTTTCTAATAGAACAATGATGTAGTGTTTCTATTATATTGATCTCACAAACAGAAAATTACAAACTAAAATTCTAGTGATCCTTAACAACAAAATCACAATTTATAGAAATCACAATCAATAACTAAACTTCTCCTAACTAGAATTCTCTTAAGCAAATTAATATAGAAAACATAAAGAAATAATATAAAACAGTGGAACTTGTCCCTCTCCGTCTCCTCTCTCTCAAGGAGTAATGCAAGCTAATTCTTCTCTTCAATTTTCGTACCCCTGTCCTCTTGCTATCAGATATTTAACTACCCCTTTAGATGTAACTTTCCTCATCACCTTAATTGTTGGTCCCACCTAAATGATCCTCCACACTCCCATTTTTATTTCTGTCAGAAATCTCACGTGCCATTTTATTTCTTCTATTATATGTGAACAATAATGGATGTCTAATACTGCTCTCTCCTCCTGCAAATCCACCTTGTCCTCAAGGTGGAAATCAGAAAATTGGTGTTTAAAATTGTTGTAAGCTTCCTGTAGCTTCATGCAGGTGTAAGCCCTTCCAACTTATCAGCACCTCCAAATTCTTAGTGACAGGATTTTTTCGATACCCATATACTTCCTCCGGTTGAGTCATCCACTCATGTTTTTCATTTAGATAAGGTATAATTGGCTGCACTTATGTATGGTCGCCCAAAGCTTTTTTCATCTGCGAAACATGAAAGACAGGATGTATAACAGCTGTACTGGGCATATCTAATTTATAAGCTACAAGACCAATCTTTTCAAGGATTTCATCTGGTTTGATATATTTAGGAGAAAGCTTCTCATTACGTTTCCTCCTCAAAGAAACTTGTCTGTAAGGTTTGAGCTTTAGGAACACCATCTCACCAGGCTAAAACTCTACCGCCTTTCTCTTTAGATCAACATTTATTTCATCCTGTCTTGTACTATCTAGAGGTGTTCTTTTAAAGCCCTTAAAGCAATGTCTCTATCATTAGGTTGCTGATCCAGTGTGGAATTAAAAGTTCCTATATCACCATATTGAATTAATGAAGGTGGTAGTCTCCCATATACAACTCGAAATAAAGTCACCCCAATAGAACTATGATAAGTGATGTTATACCAATACTCTACTAGTTAATCCATTCCCTCGACCTTTCTCCATAAAAGCATCTGAGATAAGCTTCCAATCCTCTGTTTACAACATCAATCTAACCATCTGTTTGTGGATGGTAAGCAAAACTTCGATGTAATTTCATACCAGCCAATCTAAATAGTTTATTCCAAAAATTACTAATAAAGACCCTATCTCGATCTAACACAATGGACCTTGGATGGTAATCGTACCACCTCTTTTACAAAAATTTTAGCTACTGATTTAACCATGCAAGGATGCTTCAAAGCCAAGAGATGTGCATGCTTACTCATCTTATCTACAACGACAAAGATGACTTCATATCCTACAGCCTTCGACAATCCATCTATGAAATTTATAGAAATATCATTCCAAATCGTATCCGCAATTTCTAATGGCATCAATAACCCAACTTGGGACAAAGCCAACATTTTATTTCTTTGACAAACTAAACATTCTTCACAATATTTTTTAACATCCTTCTTGATAACATTCCAATACAATTCTCCCATGATTCTCTAATAGGTTCTTAAGAAACCCAAATGCCCTCCCAAAACTAAATCATGATATGTATGCAAAATTGTAGGCAATAAAGAAGAATTCTTTGCAATAACTAACCTGCCTCTAAATTGCAATACACCTTGATGGATTGAAAAGTTGGGAAATTCTGATTTGTGTTGCTCAACAACTGTTTTAATTTCCATCAACTTTTGGTCTTTCTCAACGTGGTCCTGTATAATAGCCAAATTAATAAGAGCTGGTGCTGAAATATGATTTAGATGGATTGTAGAAAAAACTCGAGATAAGGCATCAACAGCCTTATTTTATAATCTCAGTTTATAAACTACTTCAAATGAATATCCCAAAAGCTTGGCTATCCACTTCCACTATTATGGTTGTATAACCTGTTGCTTAAGCAAAAATTTGAAAGATCTTTGATTTGTTTTTACTAATAACTTTCTGCCCAACAAATATGGCTGCCACCTTTCAACTACAAACACAACAAGTATCAATTCTCTCTCATAAACTGGACAAACTCAACCTTTCATGCTCAATGTTCTACTGAAGTAAGCTATCGACTTTCTAGCTTGAGTCAACATTGCTCCTACTCTATACCCAGATGCATCAGTTTCTATCTCGAAAGGTAAATTAAAATCTAGCATAGCTAGAATCGTAACGTCATTATTGATATTTTCAACCTTTCAAAAGATGCATTTGCTTCTTCATCCCATTTGAACATCCCAACCTTCAATAACTAAGTTAGAGGCCCTACAATACATCCATAATTATGCACAAACCATCGATAATAACCAGCCAACCCCTAAAACCCTTCCACCTCTCGAGCACAGCTTGGAATTGGCCATTCTCTAATGGCTTTAATCTTTTTTGGTTCAACTTCTACTTCTTGTTCTGAAATGATGTGGCTCAAATATCCTACTCTAGCCTTGTCAAAGAGGCGCTTCTCCAGGTTTGCATACAACTCATTTTCTCTAAGTATTTCCAACATCAACTTGAGATGTTGCAAATGCTCCTCCAATTCCTTACTATAGACTAGTATATCATCGAAGAAAACCAACACGAACCTCCTTATGTAAGATTTGAAAATGTCATTCATTAAAACCTAAAACTTGGATGGAGCATTGGTCAACCCAAAGGGCATAACTAAGAACTCATAATGCTCTTCATGAGTCCGAAAAGCTATCTTCTCCACATCATCTGGGTTCATCCGAATTTAATTATATACAGATTTTAGATCAATCTTGGTGAAGATATTCACATCATTCAACTCATCAAACAGTTCTTCTATTATCGGAATGGGAAATTTGGCAGGAATCGTTACATTATTCAACGTTCTATAGTCTGCACAAAATCGCTAGCTACCATCTTTCTTTCTTACTAATAGTACTGAACTAGAATACTTAGTCTAATAATGCTCGAAGCAAGCATCTCACCAACCAGACATTCCATCTCTTACTTCTGTTGATGGGCATACTGATATGGTCTAACATTTATTGGATCATTACCCTTCTTTAAATGTATATGATGTTCAATTCCTTGCTTGGAAGGTAAAGATTCCGGCCACTAAAAAACATTAGTGAATTTATTTAACAGAGGTAGGATAGAATTGTCAACAGTCGACTTGTTCTCCTTATTATTTATCTCTTCAATGGTCAATCCACACTCCAAGGTCCGACATTCTACCAAGAAACCCTGATCTTTAGCTTCCTATGATTTCATCATACTTTTTAAACTTACTCGTGTCTTTTTTAGACTTGGATCTCCCCTAATAATGACTTTCTTCCTTTCATATTGAAAAGTCATTATTAAGTTCTTCCAATCTACCTTTGTTACACCTAAGGAATGTAGCCATTGCATTTCTAGGACAACGTCCACTCCTCCTAATTCTAAAGGTAAGAAATTGTCAACTAGCTTCTATTCTCCAATCATTACCTTCCCACATACTCCCTTCCCTTTAATAGCCATTTCGGAACCTAAAATAACACCATAATTAGAAGTAGCTTTTGTAGGTAAATTCAGAGTAGTCACCACTTCTCAAAAATAAAGTTGTGAGTCGCCCCACAATCTATCAATACCACTACCTCTTCCCCTTTCACCTTTCCCTTCATCTTCATGGTCCTTGGATTTGTTAATTCTACCACAAAATTGATGAACAATTCGATATTGAGATTTTCCATTTCACTAACTTCAATTCTCCGTTCTGCATTTTCATCCTCATTAGACTCTTTTTTAAGGATCTTTAACTCTTCTCCATCTTTTTTGACAACCAATATTCTCAATTCTTTATGTTCCTTTGCTTTATAGCGATGCCCAACATAGTACTTCTCCTCACACCTAAAGTAAAGTCCCTTTTCTCTCCTAGATTAAAATTTAGCAAAAGATAATCTCTTTGTAGGTCCTTCTCGATGGTTAACTTTGGTTGTTACTCCCCCGAGAGTAATCATTCTTATAGGTACATTTCCTTCGCCTTACACCACTATTTCATTGCCATTGGAGATTTTTTTTAATTTGGATATGTTGTTCTAAACTTTACTTCCATAAACACTAGCTAGAATGTGAACTTTACTTACATCTCCTAACTAGAATTCTCTTAAGCAAATCAGTACAGAAAGCATAAAGAAATAATGTAAAATAGTAGAACTTGTCCCTTTGCTTCTCCTCTCTCTCAAGGTGTAATGCAACCTAATTCTTCTCCATAATTTGTAACCCTCTCCTCTTGCTATCAGACATTTAACTGTCCCTTCAGATGTAACTGCCCTTATCACTCTAATTGTTGGTCCTACCCAAATGGTCCTCCACACTTCCATTTGTATTTCTGTTGGAAACCTCACGTGCCATTTTATTTCTTCTATTATATGTGAACAATAATAAAGGTCTAACACTTTCACTCAAAACGCCTTCTCCAAACACTTAATCAAATTTTTCTCCCTTCTAATTTAGGTACGAGTCTCACATGCAGACTGGTTCTACAAGACACTTATGATTTATGCCAGATACATACCATGTGATATGAATTACAATGAAATAATTGAAAAGAAATTATGATTTTCAAAAGTTGTTGATAAAATTAAGAAGTTTTAATTTAAATTCAAGACCTTACTAATTATTTATCACATGATTTGGCGAAATGAATATAACACGAGAAGGAAATTTTGATTTATCAAAGATATTGATAAAATACCTAACTCACTAGACATTTTTGTCTAACCATTCAATTATTTTGTTTTAATCATTCAAAGTAACGAATGACATCCTGCGTTGAACTTGCAGCCTTGAACGCTTACTGTGCCATTCGTTAAACACATCCTTTTGGTTGTGTTAACTGCCAGATTGGATAGCATGTAGATGCTAGACGAGCAGAGTCTAGGTGTTGTTTTGAGTTGTATATAGTTCCTTTGAAAGAAACCTTGTATTAGGTACTGAATATACTTTATTATTTGAATTCTTAATGAAGTCTTCTTATTTCCTTTGAGTTCCCATTCAATGTTTAAGCTTTTTGGCTGCATTAAATTCCACTAACTAGGCATCTTGCATGTTATTTCATAGGAGACTTGCGTAGAATGTCTAGGCGATTACGTCTCCACTTGGTTGCATAAAGTGATTTTTGGAGAGAGACGCGACAAGTTGGTATCAGAGCATAAGTTCTTGGAAAAAGTCTTGGTTAGAGTCATGCATGTAGATGGTCATATGTTGGTATAAAAGTCTAATGTGTTAATGTGTTATAGGAATTATGGCACCACAAGGAAGGCCAAGGTGAGTCAGGTAAGTAGCAACGGATGTTCCAACTACTGGGAGCACAAGTATCTGACGAGATGTTTAGTAACCCATAGGAGACGGTAGGGGAAAACGCAGATGATCATTTTTCTCAAAAGTTAGATAAAAGGTTTAGTATTGAGAGGTTGAAGGCATTTGGAGCAATGAACTTCGGAGGAACCACTAACCCAGTTGATGTGGAGAAGTGGTTACATTTGATTGAGAAGTGTTTTGGGGTGATGGAATGCCCTGAGGAAAGAAAAGTGAAATTAGCAACATTCTTGTTGCAAGACAATGCTGAAGACTAGTGAACTTTCTGTACGACGAGAGCAAGCGGAGTAAACTATGCCACGTGGGAGTATTCAGAAAGACATTTAGGGACAAGTTTACCATCGTTTATTTTGTGACACAAAGAGAGGAATTTATGAGTTTGGTTCAAGGCAACATGACCGTCGTCACAAAATATGAGAAAAGATTTACCGAGTTGGCTAAGTATGCTCTAGCCCTTGTGATTGATGAAACTAACAAGTGCAAGTGGTTTAAAAATGGGTTGCAAGCTGAGAGTAGAGCACCAGTGACGGCCAACATGGACTGGTCAGATTTTTTGAAATTAGTTGAAGCTATCATGAGAGTTGAAAGGTGCTTGGCAGATGAAAAGAAGAACAAAGATGCGAAGGAAGACCCATGCGGTCAAAATCTTAGAAGCATGCAACATGGTGAATGTTGCAATGGGATTAGGTATTATGCGCTAGACGTTCCTCAAAGGAGACATGAAGGAACTTTCTTCATTGTGAAATCTTCCTTCATGTTCCATCCAGATCTAAAATGAGTCATGAAGGAAGATTTCACAATAAAGGCCAAAGAAGAAGAAATACTTTAGTATGGACAGAGAATGTTCCTCAAAGGAGACAGGCAGTTGGACTAAGTCAAACTGTGAAGAAAGGGATGGTTTTTCAAAGTATTGCTTCCATTGCGAACAACTCGAACATTTTGCTAGACATTGTCCAAGAAAAATGGAAGAAATTCGTAATGGCACGACTATGGAACATGTGAAAATAGTTTTCTTATTTAGTTAATTTCAAATTTAACTTTAGGTATTCATTATTCATTTTAGTTCTAATTATTTAATGTGAGATAATACATATATATATTTTAAATTGTATGGGTTTCGATTTAATTAATGTGAGATAGTATATATATACTTATTTTTTTAATTGTAAATATTTTGTTTATTTTTTATTTTTCATATAAATTCAATTTATTTTCATTTTTATTGTCATTGTTATATGGTCTTTTACATGATTTGTTTCTTCAAATTCCTATGTTTTTATGTTGATCGAGTTTTGTACAAAAGTATGTATGTTTTTTTTATTCTAAAAATTCTATAGTTTTTTGAAAATACAATAATTTATTTTTTGTGTTGATAAACATATTAAAAATAAAAATATACATCTCATATATTATTTGGTATATAAGATGATATATTGTAAAATTTTTATATCCATGCACTTGTAACACCCCGAAACTAGTAAGTTAACTTTAATGTTTCATATGTTGATTTTTGGATGCCTTTATTGTAAATTGTAAATAAAAGGTTCAAACAATATTGATGACCAACAAGTCAGAGGGTTAACATTAAGGTTGAATAGGAAAAAAGTTCTTGCATTATAAAAATAGGAAAGATTTGCCTGAAGGGTCCTGCTGGTTTAACTATCAAGGGTCCAGGTTCTGATCCGCAGGGTTTACTCGAAGTCCGGAGGATATATCTGTAGGACATTTCGCAAGGGATTAGGAGTAGTTCGAAGTCTGCAGTCTGGAGGATTTATCCGTAGGATCATCCATTAGTTGGGTCCTGGTTTCGGAAGATTCATCTGTAGTCCGAAGAGGACTACTCCTAATCCCTTGCGGAATGTCCTACGGATATATCCTCTGGACTCCGGGTAAACCCTGCAGACCGGAACTTGGACCCTTGATAGTTAAACCAGCAGGACCCTTGATAGTTATGTGTGATATTTTCTTTTGAATTGTTAAAGTTTGAGTTTTGAAATTATTCTTGGTAAATTTAGTTTGTAAATTCAAGCATTATGAGTGATGAATGGTTATTTGTATAATTTAAATGATAAAGGGATAAGAAATAATTATATTATGGGATAATATAATTATTAAGGAAAAGTGTGTTTGTTTTGGAAAAAAGAGAAAGCTGATCGTTATGAATGAGTTATTAATTGAGGAGAGAGAAGAAGTATGTTTCTAGAAAAGAAAAAAGAAAAGAAAAGGGAAAAGTTGGATACATTGATGATGATAATAAAGGTAACTTGGAAAAGGGGAAAATAGAGATAATTAGGGGATTGTTTTATTATTGTTTATCTTTTAAAAATAAAACCCCTCGTGAAGCGTGCACCATCTTCATCATCTCATCCCTTCTTCCTCTCAAACCCTAGTCACCTTTC
>JBBPDI010000003.1:17119178-17130748 GCA_037974545.1 Cucumis variabilis
GAACTTCAAACAATACCTTCAAGAAATGTCAATCCACCCAATCAAACCAACACCACAATTCGATATCTACAACGTAACACCATGAATCCTACAAATTTTTATCCTTACCATCGTTACAATAGTTCGCAACAAGGCAGATTGACGCGTGCAAATTGGAATAGGGACAGAGTGGTAACGTCTCAACTATTAGCGAATGAAGGCGTAAGAGTTTCTAAACCAAATAGTCCTGACCTTAGCTCAACGAACGGCTGGAAGAAGACCAACTTAGACCCGCGACCGACTTCACGCGCGACTGAGGCATGGAACGCTGAACAGTGGAAACTAATGGCTGTTGATGGTCGAACGATAGAGCTCGGCTCGGCTGCTGCAACTCACGAACAGAGGTCGAATGGGTCAGGACGGAGACGAGCTCGGCATGGATCTGGACAGAGATGAAACGTGGATTAAATGGTAGAAGAGAGGGGACACAAATTTGTTCGGCTGGTGCAAGGCGGCGGCAGCAGCGTCGACGGACGGAAGGGAGAAGGGGAAGAGTTGTGGCGATGGTGGCTGGGTCTTCGTCGGGAAGGGACGACCGACGGAGACAGGGGCGGTCGGCTAGGGTACGAGAAGAAGAAGTGAAGAAGAAAAAGATGGGGGGTGTTCACGCGAAGAAGAAAGGAGAAGAGAGAAAATTTTTATTTTATTTTATTTTATTTTTCCAACTTAATAATAAATAATAATAATAAAATACTATTATCAATTATTACTATCCTTTCCAATTTCTTTCCCCCTTCACTTCTTTTCTTTCTCCTTTTAAATCCTAAATATAATAACATCCCAAAATTAAAATCTTAAAACAAAGATAATTTAATATAAATAAAAGAAGATAAAAATAATAATGCCTTAAAATTTCAGGGTGTTACACTGTGCATCTACTATTTCAAGATTTATAGTCTATAAAATTTTCTCTAGATTTCGCATACCAAAAGCAATTAATAGTGATTAAGGAACCTAGTACAAATTGGGATTTAAGATCGGCTAACAATTAACATCTTTAATAGTGTTATAAAATCCCTTTAATGTTGGTTGGGATTTAATCTCGATTTTGAACCGACATCTTTGATAGTGTTATTAAGGCCTTGAATGTTAGTTGGGCTTTAATATCAATTTTAAACCAACATTAAAGAAGTCAACAATTGTAGTTTAAAACCAACATTAAAGCCTTGTTCTAGGTCCGTTTTTACAAATTTATTTTTATTAAATTATTGCATTATTGTTCATTTTTTATGACGTCAAATAGTTAAAAAGCATTATGGATCCGTGTAGATAAATATTTTTTCATACACCAACAAATAAATAAAATTGTCAGTCCAAGTGATAAATGTAATGGAAAGGATATAATTGCCTGCCTAGGTGGATTAGTAATTGCAAGCAACAATGCACAAAGAACTGGCTCACTTACATTATAAAATGTCTTACAGCCAAGTAGAAAGGGTCATTATACTTAAAAGCTTAACAAAGAAAATTATTGTTCTCTATAATATTGTAGCTATAAGAATACAAGATATAATGGATTAAGGCCATTTGATTAAAAAAACAAAATTGGTTCGCTTACATTATCAACATCCCAAACCTTGACAGTCCCATCACCTGAAGATGTTGCAATCTTTAATGTCCTTGGACTAAATGGAACATTCGTTCACCAAATGTAAACCTCACTTTAAAAGACTTTGTGCACCATACAGTAGCCTACACCATAAAATTATTAATAAATCTCCTATAAATTAAACATATTGCATACATACTTAAATAAAGCAACATGGCACCAAACTTGATAAACCATTAAGAACATTAAAAGTTTGACCTATGAGAGATTGAATAATTTTGGTAACCCACTTAATAAAAATATATTTAGGAGCCTTTGCAAAAATAGCAAAAAAATTATGATAATAGGATCCATGTCACTACATTTTCTAAATTGCAAAAGTAGCAAATTTAAAAGTCGATAACCCTATGATTACCGTCTAAAAGCCCTCCAATAGCCCTATGATTACCGTCTAATAGCCGTTTGATATCGCTAATTTTGTCATATTCACAATATGCAAAAAAAAAGTGCCATGAGATGTTTTTTCTTAATATTTTTGTCATTTGATGCAATTTTCCATATATTTAACCTTTTTGTCACTACATTAGCAAGTAGTTTTCCATCAGATGAGAAGCAACAGCATTCGACCTTTCTTGTACCTGTTGGAATTACACAAATTTCCTTCAGTGTGGGGCCTTCAAATACAAGAAAGGATTGAGTATGAAATAAATGAGATGCTCAATAATAACATTTAGCTATATCTTATGTAATTAACTAAGAGAATAGCTACATAACGGAAAAAATAAATAACACATAAGGCTTTGGTAACCCAATTTGGAAAATACCACCTACGTCTGGAGAGCTTCTTAGCTTAGATAAGAAATATTATTAAGGTTCAAAAAGTGATTAACTTATCACTACAAGCAATTCTTTTAATTTATAACATAAACTTAAATAAAAACAAGCTCCTCCTGAATATGTGATTAAATCTTCTTGAAGATAAACTTAGGCTCTCCCTGAATTTATTGATCGCAGTACAACTATTTCAGTCTTTCTTCATACTTCTTATCAACCGATACACAATCAAAATAACCAATAGTTCTTCAATAATTTTTCATATCGCAGAAGGTAATCACAATGCCTTCAAAAAGCTTTTTCAACAAAGATTATCTTTCGAATAATGAGTTCAATCAATCAACCAGCTCTTGTAGAATGCTTCACGGGTTTTTAAAGAACCTCACAGATCTTTTCAATCTTATTTAAAAAGATATCGATAAAGATTCCTAATAAAGAGGATAATCTTTTATCTATTAATATAAATAATAATTTATTTTCTTCAAAATAATAAAAAGAATTCTCAATAAATCTGTATTGACAAAAAAATCAACAGAATAAGGATGAAAAATGTAAACTCAATTTCCTCGATCACATTACAATTACAGTTTATTGAGATAACAGATCTACAGTTACAGTCTCCTTCTTTTCTTAAGGAGTTCACCATACCTTTGGTAGAGTCAGAAAACAGACCTACATTGTCCCACACCACTTCAACACAATACAAAATAATCTACATGTCCAATGTAAACTCAAAAAATTGAAATATTTCTTCTTTCTGGTGCAATAAAAAAGTTAAAAATTTATTGAAATGGCCTACTTACTTAGCTTGGTGCAAAATGGCTAGATTTGTTACGATCTATGAATAACCATCTCCATTAGCAGAAGCTTGAAGTCTAAAACTTAAATTGAAGAGTAAATAAGACATTGAAACAATGGGTTTAGAGAAGAGCTCCTTTGATCAAAACCTTCAATGCCCAAACCCTTACACCACAAAAATCAAGAATACTAAAAAGCCGCAGAAAATAAAAAAGACCGGTAGATATAAGTAACAAAATAGTAACAAAAAAGATTTAATTTTTAAGAAATGCAATAGCTTAAGAAAAAAGGAACCTTGAAACACATAATTGATCAATAATTATTGGAATTAAAAGGTGAAAACCTTCTTTAATGCCATGGAGTGGGTATGTATAATAAAGAGCGAGAAGAAAAGACTGAGAGTCGATGGAGGATATAGAACAGAGAGAACAAGAGAGGGAAAAACATATCACTACCCATGTGAGTAAAAAATTTGGCTACAAACACCGTCAACGAGAGGAGTAGGTCACGTAGTGAGCACCATGACAGCAGATGATGGAGGGCCACGATGGTGATTTTAAGGTTTTAAAAATGATGGGAAAATAATGTGAAGGAGAAGGATTTTGGAAGAAAGAAGTATTGAGAGAGGAAAGTAAGAAGAATAAAACTACCCAATTACTTTTATTAAAATAAAAAATAAAACATTTCTTTAAAGTACCCTTAATATTAGTTTCTAAAAACATTATCTTGAATGTCGATTTTAAACCTACATTAATTCTTATTCTTTAATGTTAGTTTAAAATTGACATTAAACATCCGCATTTTAAAAAGCGACATTAAAAAGATCCATTTTCATTTTTTCCAACCGACATTAAAGGCCATATTTTTTTCTAGTGATTTTTTGTGATCGACCAGCCAAAGCCTTGATGAGGAAGTATGGTTCCTACACCAATCTCCAGTCCTTATCACCCTCAAACCAACGGGCTAGTAAAGATTTCTAATAGAGAGGTAAGAAGTGTACTTGAAAAGATCGTCAACCCAAAGAGAAAAGATTGGATTTTTTGCCTCAACGAGGCCTTGTAAGCATACCAGATGGCTTGCATGATCCCAATTGGCATAACACCCTTCAAGCTCGTATTCAGTAAGTCATGCCACTTCCTGGTTAAGATAGGACACAAAGCTTATTGGGCGGTCATCCAATACAACCTAACTCTCGCCCAAGCTAGTAGAGAAAATACTTCTTGACCTTTAAGAACTAGAAGAACTAAGTTTAGATGCTTACAAGAATTCTAGAATTTATTAGGATAAAACCAAACTGTTTCATGACAATAAGCTTGTAAAGAAAAACTTCAAATTAAGGCAAAAATTTCTTCTCTTTAATTCTTTAATTAGATTCATGTCGACCAAATTAAAGTCTAAGTGGTTAGGTCCTTTTGTTATCACCAAATATTTCTAAATTTGGTGTCGTTGAACTAGAATTCTACATAGTTAGATGCTTACGAGAATTCTATAATTTATTAGGATAAAACCAAACTTTTTTATGACAATAAGCTTGTAAAGAAAAACTTCAAATTAAGACAAAAAGTTGTTCTCTTTAATTCTTTAATTAGATTCATGCGGCCAAATTAAAGTCTAAGTGGTTAGGTCCTTTTGTTATCACTAACATTTCTAGATTTGGTGTCGTTGAAATTAAAAGTTTAGATGTAAAACCTTAATTTTTAAGGACCCTTAAGACTTACAAGGACTTAGAGAAAATAAGTTAGTAAGCAAATGAAAGGAAATTTATTGGAAAATTTGACTAATGTATAAGTGTTAAGGTCTGAGAGTCATTAAAAGCTAAGGTAGAAATGCAAGCTCAAAATTGGCTAAGTGTGAGTTTTGTTTGGAAGTTGTTAGGTGGCCGAGATGAGCCAAGATAATCTCTAAAAAAAGGATTGAGAGGCAAATGTGTGCTTGTATGTGTGGGCCGAGAGGTTAGATGTAGCCAACAAGAACCTCTAAGAGTTCATGTAGGTGGCCAAGGAATGGTTGGAAAACTCTAAGGCATTAGTCGAGATGGCATGTTGGGCGGCCATATGCTAAGTGAAAACCTCTACAGACTTGGTAGATGCCAAGCTTGAAGGAAGAATGAGAGAGATAACCTCTAAAGATTTGGCATTGGGCAACGATTGTGCTAGGTAAGGAGACATGATGCTGCTAAGCGAGATGCTCATTAGGCGAGAAAGCATGCTATGCTTGGAGGTTAGTAGGTGGACTATGCAAGGATGGCCTTTTGGCCTTGTTGTGAGGTTAGCATGCGAGCAAAAAGGGAAGTTGGGAATGGAAATGAGGCTTAGGTGAGATAGTGAAGGTTGTAAGCCTCAAGGCAAGTTAATGTAGTGGTTTCTAGGTGTCCTCAGTATGCAACATGCATTTTTGCAGCAAGCAAGAGGTGGCTTGATGTGAAAACAACTTGACATGCAAGGCTCTCTATAAAAGGGTAACTTTGAACGATGAGTGGGAGCAATTCACTCTTTCATTTTACTTAAAACTATTTGTAAATGCCTTCTTTATGAGTCTAATTTGATGAGGAGGGCTGCTGCACAAAAACTAGGCAAGAAGATATATGTTTGAGTTGAAGAAAGAGGAAAAGGTCACTTTTTGAGAGAATCTGAGTAGTATTCACTCCCAGAGGGCTACAGAAAGCAATACTTAGACTTTGGGGCTAACATTTTAAGGCAAGCAAGTTAAGAAAATTCTAAACAATATTGTAGACTGAATTTTTCCAATTTGAGGTCTGGATTAAAGGTTATAATCTTTGGAAGTTGATTGATGCTTTTGAAAATTTCACTGTTTACTATAACTCGTAGTTGCACTTTTCTCACTATAGATATATTTATGTCCATATCATATAACTATGATTAGTAAGTCAACCTTTCACAAGTTTCTTGTAATTTCAGTTGGGTCAATTGATAAGGTGTAGAAATGACCGTTATTGTAGCCCTTTTTATTAGAATAATGAGATTAAAACGCATAAGGAGATGATCAGAACGTATCACTTATGTGTTAACATGTTTAAATGCAGAAAAAATGGAAAAACAAGAAATGAGCAGATCATACAGGACATCTTGAGTAAAAGCTAAGCGATGGGATCTAGTCAGCGATTAACAATCCCAGACAAGGGACCACGACATCACGCGAGGAAAGTTCTCTAAAAGAAAAGGATGGTGGTTGGAATGATGTGACTTCACAGCGTCAGACAGCAGCGCTGACACATTCAAAAGAATAGAAGTGTCCCACCGAAAAGCAGCCTATACAAGCACTTCGTCTCCATCGAGAGAATGAGGGCTCGATTAGGACAAGAAAGCTCGAAAAGGCTAAAGAAAGTTTGTATAGAGAAAGAGAAAGCTCGAGTGAGCTACTTGGAGAGTATGTAGCCGTGATGAAGAAAAAGATTATTTTTGTTGATTTCCTAACTTGTAATAGTAATCAACTTTCTATTCCTCCCATTTTTTTTGTTTTCATTTATATTTTATACTTCATATTGTACATATTGTTTATAAGTCCATAAATTACATTCTTGGATGGTTTTGTATAAACATAGTCGTTCAATCCATTATCTCTCCTCTTCTACAAGTCAACGTGTTATCAATAGTTTGAGTAGGTTATAAGAAGAGTTGCTTACAAATCTTAATGTGTTAATTATGCTTTTGTGATTGCTTGGTAAACATAAGTTGCTAACTGCTAGAGAGGAAAAGTAGCTAGAACTTAATTAGCTGCATGAAGAGAAACTTTGCCTCTCTGCGAGAGTATTTCTAACATTTAGATCCCGAAAGGAGGACAAGTCTGAACAGTGGTTACTGAGAGAAAACAGTACTTAATTGCGAATACTATAGGACTCATAGTGGTCTCTTCTAGATATAACTTATCTAGCCATATTTGATCACATAGATCTCTGAAAAGCGGTCATGTGTGGCATATATGCCCTTGAGAGAAGCATGCCTTAATCACAAATGTGTTTTAGCAAGTTAGATCGCGTCAAGGTTATCTCTCTACTTCTTCGAATGATATCACGTGGACATTCCTGCCTTTGTTCCATTAATACAAGTTAGACGCGCTATTGTATTTTTTCTCTTCTCTTCACCTTGTAGACTCTTGTTGTGTAATTAGCTAATTCTTACATTTGTTATTCTTTAATTCTTTCAGCTTACCTAAATGAATAGTGAAACCTAAAACTATCATCTAAAAATAATTCCTTTGTTTGACCTTGGATCACCTAGGTAAACCTACTATTTTGCTTACATTTGGACAAACAATAGAAAAACTTGTACTCAAAGAGGACTTAGGAAATACGCGATGAAGAGGTACGTTGTGAGCATTTCACATGATCATGATCTTGACCCATGACTCATCGCCTAGAATGAAAACATGTGATACAGAGAGCTACAATGAGTGCATTACTCGCGAGGATCTGAGTCGGTGACGTATTGCAATCATACTATACATGAATGAAATGATTGAGTCCAACTTACCCCCAACCATCAATATATCGTTTTACCCATGAAATTACATCTTATTCCTTAAGTCTCAATTGATTCTCTAATGAACAATTGGTTTATGGTCTAACTATTAAATTGAATCTTTCTTGAACCAATTAGAGGGTGAGGCCTCTTGTAGGCAAAATTTTGTCAATTTTAAGTTGTCTAAAATATAGCTAGTATTTTGTTATTGTGATTTCGAATAATTTTCAATGAGTAAGAAGTTATCAACATATAGTAGAGTTAACAATCATTTTGTACAGATAGGACTCATCAACATTTTGTATCAAGTCAAAAGGATTTGATTGCAATATCAAATCTAATATTCTAGGATCAAGAGGCTTGTTTTAATCCATAAATGGATTTTTTAAGTTTACAAACCTTTTGTTTTTTTACCTTGTTCTATAAACTAAATACTTTCATCAATATAGTCTTTCCAAGGTAGCGACATTGCACTCTTATTTATGGTGCTCTCGGTCTTTCAGTGCTGAGCAAAGTGCCAGAGTAGGGTTAGTTGAGCTCGTTGATGATATTTTGGAAATTATTTGCCTCTGATTTGGTTGATTCTTCTAGAGCTTCATTTGGACTCGTTTTAACCTCAATTCAACTCCAATGGTTTGATCTACCAACCTTAATGCTCAAAGTGAACAAAACCTAATAAAATCATGGAATGAGCCTAAATTAGACTACGAGAAATAACTCTTTTGGTAGATGAAGCAAAAATGAGTTTGGTTAGGCCAAGTAAGTTAGTTGTGCTCATGTAAATCATATGTATGTTCAATCAAGAGAATTCAATGATTGAAAATTGCATATAGGAATCCCTTTTGCTCATATAATTGGCATGTTAATAACTAAGAAAAATGGTAGAAAACACATGAAATAGACTTAGAAATTATGTGAAAGTTTGAAAGTATACGTTCATGTGTTTTCAAAGCTAAAAATTTTAAAAATGATTTGAAGAACAGAAGAAGAAAACAACCAAGGAATAAGTTGCCGCAAGTCTGGATGCATAACGGAGACGATGTATAACCATTTAAAGAAAAATCAAGTGATGAGATTCAAAGTAACAAGGAAAGTTATGATAGATGATTGATGAAGCAAGAAAAAAATGTCCAATAAGTGTTGAAAAATAATCCAAACACATACTGTGAAGTACCAACACTCAAGTACAAGAAAGCAGAGTATGAACCCTGATTAATTAATGTTAGTGCACCTGGAAAAGACAAAAACAGATGGGAGGACTCCAAGACAGTGTGAATATTCTTCCTAAACCAAGAAAGCGTGCTTAGTGGGGGATAAACAGAATGAACTCATACTTTTTTAGGCCTATATATATGGACGCACTGGACGAGAGACAAAAAGATATATCATTTAGATCATAGAAGAGGAATCTTTGTCGTAATCCTCACATCCCCTCCATCATTCGTTCACCTAACAATGAAGTTGCAAAGCAGTGCAATTTATTTTTGAAGCCAAAGAGAGCAATAGATTGTGATCTACAACTCAACATTAACTCTATCTTGCACTTTGTATTTATTTTGTGTTGTATTATTAAATTAAGGATAAAAAAATCTATTATATTCTTCAATATGAACACTGTCATTTCCCCTTTTAATTCATATATGACCTTTTCTTTCACCATGAGTAGCTAAATCCCGTAATGGGTTGAGAAGATCAACTAACATTCTAAGAAAGTATGCACTAGTAAACTTTAGTTCGTTTAACTTGAAAAAAGTTATTAGCACTTAAATCAATTGAAAGATTGGTGGAAGTACAAGTAGCTATTACTAAAAAGAATAAGTGGCTAGGACTAAGTTAAACGAAGGTAGAAGTAACCTTAGAAATAAGATTAAGTATGCCATGTACAACTACATTATTTACATCTAGAAATAGAGTATTTGTAGCATCGAAAGGTAGTTTATCTTAATTAGTAGTTGGAGAGAAGAAGATTACTTTTGCATGACTTGGAAAGAATGTTAGAAAACCTTCTCAACCCTATTCATCATATAGCATTTCTTCAACTTTCACTTTTTGTTTTATACTTGATTGTTCAAAGTTCCCACCTCATACATTTGATGGGAGGTTTGCAACCCACAACAAATCTCTTCTATCAATATAACTTAATTAGACAGTTTTTTAAGATCGTGGAATGGAAGGAGGTGAGTAAAATGGTACTAATCACATCTTTTTTAAGGGTTACGAATATTAATGTAAAATTTGAAATTCTAAAGTACTTTTAAAAGAGGGGTTTTTTAAAAAATATAACAATCTGATAAAATATTTACACTATAGAACAATTTTAAAAACGAAAAAAGCCAACGGAAAAAAAAGTCTCAGTCAACACACGATTAGGCCACTCACGCTTGTAATATATTTGGTATATGATCTTGGCTACACGATAATTTAGATTTGCCTACAAGATGTTTAGATTTGACTAACCAAATCTAAACAAATGATTTTTTAAAAGATTTTTTGTTATACAATTATTTAGATTTGGCTACACGATAGTTAACATTAACGATTTTTTTTTCAAGATTCTCTGGTATACGAATGTCCAAATCTAAACAATATTTTTAAAGATTTTTGGTAGACAATTCTTTATATTTGGTTACCAAGATTCTTTCATAGACATTTACATTTGGCTCTAATACAAGAGCCAAATCTAAATGATTTTTTTTTCAAGATTCTTTGTTAGTTTAAATTAAAGGATTTGTTTAGATTTGACTAATCAATGATTTTTTTTTTTAATATTTTTATATTTGGTATACGATCTTAAACCAAATAACAAATATAAAAAAGAATGGTCGAAGAAGAGAAAAAATGTGGAAATGAATGGAAAACCTAAAACAATTTTAAAAATAAAAAATGGTTGATTTTATGAGTTTTTTTTTATTTTGTTAGACGAACGTAAGTATTTGGATGTTTTGTTATATTTATGAAAATTAATCAAAAGCGGCTAATAATTTTTATTAATTTATTAATAATTTTGAAATTTGCATAATTATCCCTTCTTGCGGAGAAAAAAAAAGGATACCAACTACGGGGATTGACAAAAATAGGCTAAAATGGGGTAGGAAATGAAATTTAGGATTGATTGTTAAAAAGTTGAAAATTAGGACAAATGAGTAGGGAAAAGTCCAAAATACCCCTATTTAATTTTCCCCCTTTTTCTTCTCTTTAACCTAAAAACAAAACAAACCAATAAAAAAAAAAGAAAGGAAACTGGTTCTTCACTTCGAGTTCTTCACGTCGACGATAACTTCTTCACTTAGATTTCGACTTCACTTCAACTTCAACTTTGGTGGCCTCCGGTGAACGCCTCTCTGGTCCATTTCTTCTCCACGGCTCTCTTTTTGGTTTCGACTTCAACTCCCGTGATCGCTTCTCCACTCCTTTCCGATTTTAGCTTCGTTTTCACCGAACCTCTCCATTTCTTCTCCACTCCTCTCCGTTTTCAGTGGCTTATTCACCCTCTTTGATTTTAGGAGTGCAAGCAATTTGATTTAGTAAGCCTCTTATGAACTTGTGTTTTATCTCGCACGTATCTCGCAGCAATCAAAATTTTAGTAGGAGTCTTAAAATGAGAATGATAACCTTCCTAAACTGTTTAGAATTCTCCTATACATGTTTAGTAAGTAGTTTATTTCGGCAGTAATGTTTTATGAAATTTTCCATGCATCTTTAGCAACTTTGTTAGGAAGTAGTGTTTTATCTCGTATATATCTCGCACCAACCAAAAGTTCAGTAGGAGTTTCAAAATGAGATTGTTACCTTTCTTAAATCGTTTAGAATGGTCTCATGCATCTTTAGCAAGTTTATTAGGAAGTAGTGTTTTATCTCGCACCAACCAAAGT
>JBBPDI010000003.1:17139193-17154763 GCA_037974545.1 Cucumis variabilis
TTGTATTCAACAAATTTTCATCCTACACTCCCTTGGGTTCGACACCCACGCTTGCACCTACTACGGTAAAATCGAGGATAAAATACAAAAAATTCTTTTGTTAAGATGGTTAGGTAAGTATCCCTCACAACTATTTTAATTTTTCTAATATACATGACCTTGCCTATATACCTTGCATAATCTTTTACCTTTTTGCATATCAATTCACATCTTGTCAATAATTAATTAAATCATATATAACTAATATTTTGTTTAAATCATATTTAAATGAATTTCATTCACATAACTTAAAGTAAGTTGGAAGGAGTGAATTTCATCTTATATGATTATGTTCCTAGTTCCCCCATTGATCTTGTCCCCAAAATGATAAGCATGTTGAGTCGGTCATCTGACACTCTCACCAGTACAAATCAAAAGACAATCTCTTACGAATAGGAGTTCATAATACACTCAAGATTAAAACTAAGTTACCTAGGTCATCCTAATGAAATAGAAATCTAACTAGTTAATAAAGTTACGTTTAGTGGTTACTATTTCATGGCCCGGTTTTATGCAAACTCATTGCATAGAATACCCTCACTCGCATGTCACCTACACGAACACGTTGGATCATTGCGTTTGCATCAAATACAAAGTCTGTACCCATAGTGTTACCTGGATAAGGTATCCAACTTTATCCTTATACTATAGACCATTTAGATTGTATCTTGAACATTGATCCTTGTAAGTTTTTATTTACTGTTCAAGGCTCATCAAACAGCTTAAGATGTTAGTTTATTGGATTAAGGTTACTAAGATAAAATTAAAAATATAACCAATAACACTTATTGAAATAATAATGATAACACTTTATTAATAACGGTCAACAAATTACATTTACTATCTACAAGTTTTAGGACAAAAAACCCACTATATACAAAGCACCTTGCATGCCAACTTTTTGCCACCTCCTACTTGCTGCAATTTGAACCCTTGCATGTTGTAGGCACTTAGAATCCACTCAATTAACCTATTTTGAACGTCTACAAACCTCATCATCTCACTCAACCTTAAGTTCCACACCCAACTCTTCAACCAACTCGCCAAGCTAACCTCCTTCACTTGGCCGCAAGGCCCATCCTTGTGCACATGGCCGCCTAGCTTAAGTCATCTCACCTAACAAAGCCCATCTCGCCTAAAGTGTCCTTGGCTACCCAATTTCTTGTCTTTAAAGGTTTCCTCAACAACCTTACGGCCCATTCTAACCTCCAAACACTTAGTCTCAAAACCTTGCCTCTTCTCGCCTAGGTTTATTTGGCCACCTATAACAACTCCATAGTGGTTCTCTGACCTACACCTTATACTTCTTCATGCTTGGTGCCTTAACATGATCTTGGAGGTTCTCAACTAACTACTTGGTCGTCTAGTTACTTCCTTAGAGGTTTTTTAGCTTTTCCTTTGGCCACCTAGCATACCCTCCTACACCTACTCTTACACTTTAGCCAAAAAATCCACTTAGCAAACCTCTCTTCATGACTACCTTGGTTACCATGACACTAGGCTATCAACCAATTTTCCATAAAAAAATTTTCACTTTTCTAACGACTCCAACTTCCTTTCTCTTTACTAATTCTTGAAATTATTAAGGGTCTTTAAATCTAGGCTTTACAATCAAGGTGGTCGTTAGAGTGTGTGGTTAGCGAGATCATTGTTGGAATGAGGTGGTGGTACATAGTTGTTGACAATGGTTGTTATCAGAATTGGTTTGTCTAAGGTATGATCATTGAAGTTAGCTGTCAGAAGTAGTTATAAGAGTTTGACGCCATGGTGATCACTATAATTAATGTCTAGAGGTAGGTCTTGGCAGAGTTGATCGTTGGGGATATCATTGGTGATAATTGTTGTCAATGAGAGGCACCAATTCATTAGGAGATAATGAGAGAAAAAGTGAGTCCCATTTGATTACTTTTGGTTTCGTTTACTTGTCTTCTGCAATCATACTGATATTTGGGACAACTTCCAAATTTACAAGCCACAAATGCAAATTGATTCACAAATTGAAAGTGTTCGATTCAACTACACTTGAAAATTATGTTGTATTGTTATTGTTAGCATTACGTTTAATGCTACAACTATCATCATTCTTGTTGTTGCAGCTAAAAATTTATCAATCTCACACTTTACTACTCCCACTACCATTACTATTTAACCCTCAAAGGATAGAGATTAATGATAACAATAAATTTTCATGATTTTAAGTATATACATGATGAAGGTAATCTATTAATGATTATACCAATTTTTAAATATGGCCTAAGTTAGTGAGATTCAACCGCTAAATACTTTTAATTATGATAACCAAACTCAACTCAATCAAAGTTGGTGGATATGGAATTTCTTAGGTCATATAGTCTTTTTAAAAAAGAACTTTTCTTATGAAATTGATTTTCTGATGTAAAATTTCTCAACGAAGTTTTGGGGTTGAGATGTCATTGTCACCACCAAATATTTCTCGAAACAAAATGGCTCTCTTTTTATGAGTTATATTTTCTCTATGGCAGTTGGCCACCGATGTTGACTTTTTCCAATTTGTATGACTGTTTTGCCCTTTCGGCGGCTAACAACCCAAATTGCCTTTTGCTTTCACAACTTCTTTTTTCTTCTTTTTCTTCCTTCATTTTTTGATAAAATCCATCCTAACAAATTCTCCTTTTTAGATGGGGTCAATTTCAGAATTGATAAATACAGCAATTATGTTTTGAATTTATGAAAATGGCAAAACTCACCTTTCTTGCTTTCCATGGCATCATCACACCACCGTTAGATTCTCTGCCCCTACGTTATTGCGATGAGCCATTTTTGTTATCATCATCCCAACAACAACAACAAAAGAAATTAGTATATTTTGTGCAGTTTTTGAACTTTTTGCTGGGTATCTACTTGTCTTGAATGTTTTTCGAAGTGAAAATAACTTAATACAAGTCATTTTAAGATAATTTGACTTTACTCATATGCTTTCTAAACAAAATTGTAGGAGGACACCTAATATAATATAAAATTGCTTCAAGTCAAGCATATATGATTATGCCGCAAAGAAAAAGAAAAATGTATTTTGTTGATATGTAGGTAGTAGTTATTAATTCTGTTAAACTAATTTGAGTTATCTTTTCATTGGTTTGTCTGGTATATATGTGTGTTGTTAAAGGCTAATGATTAAGAGTTCTAGTTAGGATTGTAAAAATGGACTCACGTTTCAATCCTAATTGGTTTGACATAACAGATCTAATGGTGGATTTTATCCATTTAAAAAATAAAAACATTATATTGGCTAATCGAACAACACAACAAAAATGAAATGAGACTTTGTAGCAGAATAATATTGTAAAGATGAGAAAGATATTTCATAATAAATAGGTAGAAATTGTTTGATAATGTTTACTAATGATAAGGAGATTTGAAAGTAGTCTAGAATTATAAACGAAAACAATAGGAGATTAGGATAATAATAGCAAATTTATATTGGATGACATATTAGTTTAGATATTTTGCAAAAATGTTCTTAAGGTTGGTGATTTTGCAAATATAACAAAAAATAATCAAATCCAAGTTTTTATATAATAAAGTAGGTATATGATAAACTTAATTATTATAACTTTTTTTGTCATTTTGACAAGTGCCCTATTTATATTGGAACCAATTGAATCTAATTGAAAAAGATCGATTCTAATAAAATAGAAACCAATTAGGTTCCATAAAAATTTCCTTCTTTTTTTCTTTTAATTTTTCAATATGATTGAGACTTAATTTCCTTCTTTTTTTCAACATTATTTCATCTTTGGTTTTGAATTAGACATCTCTGCTTTTCTCAAATTAAAATGTAGATTTTAGTATATAGTTCCTATATGAAAGGGTCAATTATATAGTAACTTGCTAGTTATTTTATTATTTTAATTATTAAAAAAAATTGACAACTACAACCTCAACTTTTTCTTCTTTTTACTATATACATAAACAGGAGGTAATTCTTTTCAAAATATTGAAAATTTGTAATAAATTAGTTTTTGAGAAATGCAGCTTCAATTCTATAAAAAATGAAAGTGTTGAAAATATTTTTTAATATTACAAAATATCATAATCTATTAAAAATAATAGATGCTATGAAAAATGGAAGTCTATCAATATCTAATATTGATATTTGTCAACTTCTATCAATAATAAAAAGATAGTAATCTATTAATAATATAACACTTATAGACACTGACATTTTATTATACTTGTAAATATTTTGGTTCATTTAAAAAAAAAATTAAAATAAGATTTGTGATATGTTTATATCGCTATAATGAAACGGATGTAAACATCATTCATTTTCGTTAATGAATCAATGGTAAGAAATGATAAAGGTTATTAGATTGATTTTGAACAATAACTAACAAACGATTTTGTAAAGGTAGGATTACCATTTTGGATCTTTTTTATCCATACGCGTTAGCAAATAACATCCCAAAATTGTATTTCTCTTTGTTCCCAAACTTTTGGCTTTTGTTGGACAGATAGCAAATAACATTCTAAAATTTTGGATCTTTTTAAATTTTTTATGAAGCAAATAACATTCCAAAAATTTTAATTTTTTAAAAAGATTTCTATCCTTAATGAACAAATACCATCCAAAAATTTGTTTTTTCTTTTTTATTTATCAAGCAACTAATATCCCAAAATGTTGGATTTATTTATGGGTTTTTAAAAATGGACAAAATGCGAAAATATTTACAATGTGTAGAATAATTTTGAAAAAGAAAAAATTTCACATACCCACAACGTCAAATAACAAAAATATCTCACAATTAATTGGCTACACATGCGTGAAAAAACGATCTTGTATACCCAATCTGAATGATCTTGTACCTCAGTTTAAACGATCTTGTATCTATATGGGATAAATGACTAATCGTTTAGATATTGGTACACGATTACGTAGTAAAAAAAAAAGAATGACATAATACTTGATAATAAAAAAAATAAAAAAAAAATATTTTTATGAAAAAGATGAAAAGAGATGAGGAAGAAGAAATAAATTCTAAAAGAGAAAATGAAGAAATTCTAAAGGACAAAGTGGAATCTATTATGAAAAAATTAACTCAAGTTATACAGACTTTGCAGATCATTTTTTTTTATTTTGTTATATAGTATAAATATTCTCACTTTAGTTGTATATATATACTAGTAACAACACGCGCTATGCACGTCAAATGTCAAAATTTTATTAAAAATTTAAAACAAACTTTTTCAAACAAAAATTATAACATTTATTTCTTTTTATATTTATAACCTACTTTTATTTTTACAGAGTTGTTTAGAGTTTAAAAAAACCATAGAAATTGTGTCAATAAATTATTTGTTTATATTAGGCATTGTAATATATACAATAAATCAAACATTTTAAATGATATTTTCAAATATGTATATTGTATTTTTCATTATTTTTTATTAAATTATATTTTTCATAAAATATTTTATACATAGTACAATTACAAAGTAAAGTAGTAAATTACTAGAACAATAAATTTTTAAATGGAAGAAAAGTTTGTTGGAAGTATTTGTGTGTTTTTTACATATTGCTAATAATCATTTTTATACCAATAACCATAAGTTATTAATTGTCTATTTTTTAAAGACAACTCATGATTATGAAATTCAATAAAAAGAAATAATAGATTTTCACCCCCTTTATCTTGCTTGTACGTGACTTGATGCTCCAATGGCGTGACCTCAAACATTCTCACATTTTTATATCGTTGTCCATCATCGCAGGCTTGAGAGAATAATCTTCTTCAATTAGCATAATGGATTTTATGTAGTGAATTAAATTTGTAGAATGAGAAGAGACCTTGATGAATTTTTTTAATATTTATTATTGGTGTAAAGTGTTCAATTAATGTAGTTAGTGGATGGTTTTGTAATGATAAATTTTTTTAATGAAAATTATTTTTAAAATGAATGAATGAAAATCTAGAAAGCTAAAAGGATTTTGGAATTAAAAAGAACATAGTGTAATTAATATCTAATTATTGTATTTAGATTTTAACTGTTAATTAACTTAACAATTCATGTGACTTTACAAATCTTTTTAATTTCTAATTAACAAGTTTTTAAAATTGATAAAATTATCATTAATGTTGTACTTAAAATTACCATTTTAAAATCTAGAAAGCTAAAAAAATTTTGGAATTAAAAAGAATAAAGTGTAATTAATATCTAAAGAATGTATTTAGATTTTTTAATTGTTGATTAACTTAACAACCGATATGTGACCTTACAAATTTTTTATTTTTTGAATTTTTATTTAACAAATTTTAAAATTTACAAAATTACCATCAATTTTATAATTACTTAAATGAAATGGTCAAAAGGAGAGAAAGTTTCTCCTGTAGATCCAAAATGAAGATAGAAAATTTCTGAAAATTTCTCTCTCTATAGACTCTTTTATGCATAGTATAGATATATAGTATAGATATATGTCTGTGTAAATTAATCTTTATTTACTGATGCCTTATCAAGCAAATCAAGTTGTAATATTTTAGACTTTTTTACAACTTTTTATTGATACCTTTATGGAATAAATATTATTCCAAAAATTTGAAATTTTAATGCAGCAAATAAAATATCAAGTTGTAGTTTTTTTTAGTTATTTTTTTTTCTTATTAGCAAATAACACCCTAAAATTCAGAATTTTGTTTTTTATTCCTCGAGCAAATAACTTTTCAAAATCTTGATATTTTTTTTATCAATACCATTACAGACCAATTAACACATTTACAACAATGCTTCGATATCCATGTCTTTTGCATTTTTTATCGATACCTTATCATTTTTATTGATAATGTATCCAACAAATACATGATATCATCATAGCATATTTGTATGTGATAAGATTAAATTTATTTCATGCATTTAACTTATAAAGTTTTGAATTATTCAAAAGAATTTAACAATGTGTATAGTTATATTGTATGATTTGTCTACTCAATTAATATAAATACAAATATTTAATTGAACGATGTATGTAACCTTATATCAATAAGTAATTCATGGTCGTCTCAAGTTTTTAAACAAGAAGATTCAAGTGTGTAAACCAGAGATAATGGCCGTTATACATAACCTTTTGAGGGTCGAATTAAATTTAAATTTATAAAATCGATCATACTTTAATTAAGTAAAATAAACTCTTTTATGATTGGTTTGGAATCTTCCATTAAATAAATAAAAAGATTATTCAAAAGTATAGATTCTCAAACATTTAAGAAATTAATCTGACACTATATTCTCGATTAATTTTAGATGATGGATGTGAGTGTGAGGTTAGGTGGTCTAACGTCACATTAAAGGAAGGAAGTAATAAAATATTTTGTATATGTTAAAGAGATCGAGAATGATATTGCATGTGAGAGAGAGAATGTGGGGTTACATTCTTGCATGTGAGCTAGGCAGAGAGAGAGCGTCTTGCATGATAGAGAGATAATGAAATTGGTGATACCCAAAAGGAAAGTGATTTGGGAGAGTGGTATTAAAATGAGATGATGTGAGAGGAAGGAAAGATAAAAGGATTATAGGGAGAAATAGCTTAATTATATGCAGAAGCTTCTAGTAATTATAAAGTTTTTTTTTTTATATATCTTAAATTTTGGTGGAGCTCTTTTGCTAAAAAGGGTTAGAGGCTAAAAGGTTGTCACAAAGAAATATGAAACTTTGAATAGCTTTGAAATAAGATAAAGAGACTAAACTTGAGTTAATCCATGGAGACATTAGAGATTAGTTGTTTATACCTCTTAAAAGAATTTGAATTTACCCCTGTAGATTTATATTTCAAATACACATATTCATATCATCTTCCTTTTTTTTTTTTTTTTTACTTCGTTTATATTCTTTGTTTCATTACTTATCAAACTACTTTGTTTCATTACTTATCAAACTACTTACCAAGTCAAAGGTTACGTTCTTTAAACAAACTACTATAAGTCATGTACTTAAAAGAATAAGTACTAATTAAGATCTTTGTGTTTTAAACAGTTTAAACAAACACCTATATATACGCCAGGTAACAAAAATAATAAATGCAAAGCTCTTTGTATTGTAGGGGCTTCCATTCTAACTGTAATTAAGTATTAAGATTTTTTACTACAAATATATTAAGATGGCACGTGTGTGTTTAAGATTCTTTGTGCGGAATAAATAAAAAAGATATTTTTATATATATAATATGAATCAAATTAAAATAATTAAAAATATACCATAATTTTATTGTACTAATAAATTACAATACGATCTATCATTGATAAACACTAATAGATATACATCGATATCTATCGTAGATAAATTGTCATATTATTTTGTTATATTTGAAAATAATATTAATGAAAATATTGTATAAATTTGTTTGGATCCAATAATCTTTAGATTAAGAGTGATCATTTGTGTTTGTCTATGAGATAATTGATTTTACAAACTTTATCCATAAGTGCTGCATCAAACTCTTCAAGAACAGCTGGGAAAAACAAGGGAAAAGTGCATATTTTTCTTTCTTCTGTAGATGAGAGAAAGGATGGGTTGATGGAGAGCTTTGGGAGCCTTTATATAGATCTCAAAGAGTGTTCAGAAACTCATGGGTTGTCTTAATTTACTATGCCACCAAAAAAATCAAATTTGAAAATTCAATTTTGTTGTCACCGATTAGTGTAACAATCTTTTCTCTCTCTTTCTTTTTTCTTTTTTTTGGAATGCTGTAACAATAAATGAGTTTTATGCATATACACAAATACATTTCTTGCCAATCTCAACTCTCTTTTTGTCTTTTCACAATTAAGACAAAACAAACTATCAATTGTTTGCTATTTTAATCCTGTTTTTACTATGCAAAAGACTAATTAAATTTATGTAATTTTATATCAAACTACTTAAATAAATTGAAATATTTACAAATTATACTAAAATTTTGGATTCTGTCAATGATAATTTCTATTACTATAGCATATCAATGACTATCAGTGATATAATTTGTTATAGATTGTAAATATTTTGTAAAATTTACTATTTTTCAAAATTTTCCTGAATTTTAATAGTTAAGGAGAATATCAATTACATAAATATTTTGCATTTAGGTATGCAAGCAACTTTTTCTATCAGCTTCTCCGTGAGATATTACGATAATAGTCAAAGTTCATTTTGTGTCATTTAAAATCATTGTCATTATATTTTCTAAAAATTCTTCATAATTTCCACCCATATATTTGGTTTAGGATTACAAACAATTTATGAATCCCAAATAAATCAAATATGAGTTTAGACTTCTGTAGGTGCCAAATTTTGAACAAGCCTAGAGCTCTTAATTTTCATGGAATAACAACAGTAAATTTGTATTTTTAGGTGACGAGAGAGCTCGCTTGCAAGCAAAGAGAAATCTAGACACTAGTGTGGTGTAGGCCACAACCACTTTGATATTTAAGTCATAAGATGAGAAGTAGAAGAGAGTATTTGAAGGTGGTTGGAGAACATTCTTCCTTACATCCCATTTTGCTCTTATTTATAGGGTTCATCTTATTTCCTAATCCTTGTTTGGTTTAGGATTTTATATTAGACAAGATGTTACTTCCAAGTCGAGGTCAATCTGTTAGGTATTCTTACTAGGTGTTTTTAGAGTTCAACCCTTCTTGGTTAGCCTATATTGGGCTCTTGACCTCTTTGGGGCCTTGGATAAGGCTCGACCTTGGCCCCGCCGAGGCTGACTAGCTCTGCCCTATTTTTGAACTTGTTCCTTTGGTTTTCTTTTATTTATCCTAACTCTTTTAACCTTGATTCCTTGAATCCACCCTAAAAAAAAACTCCAAACTCATAAAACTCATTCCAAACAAACCTTATTACAACCCCAAATATTTATTAATGCTTATATTTCAATTGGACTTTGAGCTAATAAATTAAAATAATCAGGATGAGAATTTTTTTTAAAAGATTATTAAAAAGGGTAAATTACTGTTAAAAATATTTATCAAATATCAGATTCTATCAACGATAGACACTGATAGAAGTCTATCAACGTCTATTAAATGCACTAAGAAACACTAATAAAAGTTTATCGATGTCTATCATTGATAGAATATAAAAGTTTGCTATATTTTATAAATATTTTAGTTCATTATGCTGTATTTGAAAATGTCTCAAATTTGTAATTAATTTTAAACATTACAAAAATTAATTAATAGACATTAACTGTAATGACCAAAAGATAGTGTTTGGTGAAAAAGTAAGGATAAAGGCATCAGTAACAAAGACCAACAAAAAACAAAACTCAAAATTCAAAAGTACACTTAAGAAGAATTTGAGATTCTGAGTTGGTTATTATATCAATGATTATTATAAAAAATTTATTATAAGAATTTATTGTTGGAAATGACTTAGAAAATGAAATATTTGATATGATTAACCATTACAAATTGTGAGTGATTGTATTTAAATTAGATTTTAACATCAAAATTTCAAATAAGGTCAATTGAATTGATTGAGATTTGTGATTAAAATAATAATTAATTATTATTTATTTTAAATAACTGTGAAATTCATTTAATTAAAAGGAGTTATGGAATTCAATTTATAAAGTCAAATTGTTGACTAGTTAGTAAGTTAGTAGAAAATTCCAACTTTGACTTGAAATGTGAATAAGGTGTTAGCTTCATGTTATAACTTTAATAAATCCTAAATCCCACTATCTTTATAATGCTAGCGTCAAATTGATATGTGATTAATTTGCATGGAACTTATTTATATGTACATCAAGATTAATTGAGTTTGATGATTGATGAACAACAAGTAATTTGACAGAAATTACTTTGTGCTCTTACCATTTTCATCTCTCAGATCTCTCAAGATCGATCATTAAATTGGACCTACAATCAAATTCTAAGCCTAAAGGATGGTAGATAAGACTTTGGTAGTGGTTCAAAATCAGTTTGTGATTGATTTCAACATCAAATTCATCAAAATTTGAGTTGTACGTATACGGTATGTGATTTAAACTCAATTTTTGGAGTTAAGTTAAAACATGTTTCAAATTCATGTAATTAGGGTGATATTAGA
This sequence comes from Cucumis variabilis, assembly GCA_037974545.1. Taxonomy (NCBI): domain Eukaryota; kingdom Viridiplantae; phylum Streptophyta; class Magnoliopsida; order Cucurbitales; family Cucurbitaceae; genus Cucumis; species Cucumis variabilis. Next base: position 17,150,297 of record JBBPDI010000003.1, read on the forward strand.
TCCAATTGCTTTCATTAGATGATTTCTTAATCTTTCAAATATTACTTACGAGAGGGCATGGAGGGCTTGAGAAGTTGTACTATCCGTGGTAAAAAGGTCTCTTAGAGAATCTTTCAGCTTGTTAGCTCGAAATGAGGAAACATTGAAGATTTTCAATCTTGGTACTCAATAAGAGTTGGAAACACAATCGGATGATCGTTTTAATTAAGTGTATATGACACTTGGAGCAACCATTTGAGGTTTTCTAAATTGCATTCGACCAGTAATCGTGGTATAGGATGTACACTACAAGGAAAAGTATAATGGTATTATACTTATAGCAATGCCAATTAATGCCAATAAGCAAATATTCCCACTTGCTTTTGCATTGGAGAATAAGGAGAATGATGGTTCATGGATGTGGTTGATAAGAAGGTTACAAGCAACTATTGGTGTGGTTAATGATCAAGTGTTCATATACGATAAACACAAAAGTATTGTGAAAGTCATTGCGACAATGTTTCCAAACACTTACCACACACTATGTATCCATCATTTGAACCTAAATTTGGCAGCGAAGTTCAACAACGACAATGTTTCTACAAATTTTGTGTTAGTAGCTAAAGCATGTCACGATTTTGTCTTTTGCTACAATTAGAACAAGTTGGTTCAGTTGCTACTAATGTTGTAGTTGTTATATAACAACAGATAAAGAGGATACCGCACATCTCCCATGACACTAGGCATATGATTAGACAGTTAACCTATTTTTGAATGATTCATGCGTCAGAACTAGTGTGTCGGCAGAGTACAAGAATGCATCAAAGATGTTTCACCATTCTGTGCCACTCACTTAGGACCATTACTGGACTAACGCCAATGGAAGTCGTCGATGTGGAGGAGATGGTGGCAATGTTTGTCCACATACTTGCACATAACGTCAAAAATCGTGTCATTCAACAAGAGTTCATGCGGCCAAGTGAGACAATTTTCCATCATTTCAACCTCGTGTTGCTAGCAGTTATTCGACTGCACGACGAGCTCTTGAAAAAACCACAACCAGTGATAAACAGTTGTACAGATCAGAGATGGAGGTGGTTTGAGGTTAGTCTTTTTCTCAAACTACGTACTTCCAACCATTCTACTTATGATCTTGTCAGTAAACATGACTAAGGTGTTGTAGAATTGTCTCGGTGCATTAGATGACATGTATATCAAAGTCAACATTCCATTAAGTGAGCGGCCTAGGTATAGAACACGTAAGGGGGAGGTAGCCACAAATGTCCTTGGCGTGTGTGATACGAAAGGAGATTTTGTCTACATACTCGCTAGTTAGGAAGGATCAGATGTGGACTCACGCATCCTTCGAGATGCCATTTCAAGACCTAATGGACTGAAGGTGTCCAAGGGTATCTACCTACAACACTGTATGTATAAGTACAACTTTTCATTAAATAGATGTGACATTTTAATTGTGCAATGTGATCACATACTATTACTACCTAGTCAATGCCAGGTACCTAAATGCATAGGGTTTTCTGGCACCATACAAAGGTCAACTACCACCTGTAGGAATGGTGTGGCGCTGAAATGCACCTTCAACGTCTAAAGAGTTATTTAATATGAAGCATTCGTCCGCGTATAATGTAATCGAAAGAGCATTCGGTGTCTTGAAGAGTCATTGGGCGATACTGCGCGAAAAGTCATAGTAACATGTTGAAGTCCAATGTTGCACAATACTTACCTATTGTTTACTGCACAACCTCATCAATAGGAAGATGACGAACTTCAATATACTGAACGACATAGATGAGGCTGAATCGACCCAGCGACTACTGTCAGAGATGACATACATTACATCGAGACCTCGAACGAGTGGAGTTAGTGGAGGGACGAGCTTATAGATGAAATGTTTTGTGAATAGGAGTTGCGTAACCAGTAGACCATATAGTGTACCATTATTTATGATGTTCCCCATTCATTTCCATAGTTAATGATTGGGCATGGTCTGATTTTGTCGGAGATTTTGGAACATATGTTTTTTGAATGTATTGATTACGCAATTACATGAATGTCAATATGGTAGTTCATCAGGAGTTCAATGTATTATGACTTTATTTCGTAATTGTGGGTAAATTAATGACACTAATATGTATGCATTTGATTTATAGCATGGTAACTTCATCAAGACTTCCTAAGCACAGCTGGACGAAAGCAAAAGAGAGAGCCCACCTCGAGTGCCTCGTAGAGTTAGTAATTGCTGATGGAGGTCCGACAACAGGACCTTTCGGCCTGGATACCTAAATCAGCTCACATGAATGATGACCTTCAAGATTCTAGGTTGTAACGTCCATGCTTCAACTACCGATAGCCGAATAAAATTATAGAAGAGATCATTCCATGTGCTAGCTGAGATGCATGACCCAAATTGCAGTGGGTTTGGTTGGAATGATGAAGAGAAGTGCATCATCGCAGAGAAAGAAGTGTTCGACGATTGGGTCAAGGTGCGTTCGTAGTTAGGTGAATTGTTACTTTAGTATGTTTAAAAATAGTACTAACCATTTATTATTGTACTTGAATAGAGTCATCCAGCCGCGAAGGACCTCCTCAACAAATCGTTTCCCCACTATGACGAACTTTCGTACATCTTTGTTAAAGATTGTACGACGGAAGGCCGGCGAAGACTTTTGCCGACGTTGAGTCTAACGATCCTGTTGCTTACGAGGCATTTGCCACTGATGCTGCTTATGATTTGGAGTTCCAGCCAATGAATAGTCAGGGATTCGACATGTCACTGACGAAGGAATGGGAACAAGAACCGCTTGGGCTAGTGAGGGTAGGCATGGTTCTAGCGGGTCTAAGTGGAAATGAAGAGGACATGCCAAAGACAGGGGGGACGTATTGCCATTGAGTACGTCAATGAACAACTTAACCACATTGTTGACTGACCCATCGTACAACGTCAAGACGTGCACAATATGACAAGAGCTTGTCCGACAGTTAGAGGCCATCCCGCAGCTAACATTGATGGATATGTGTCATCTAGAGCATATATTGTTGCGTAACTTGGACGACATGAAAGGTTTCATTGAATTACCTGATGAAATGAAGTTCCCGTACTGCAACCTCCTTTTTTAAGAAAACCCATGACCACTTTGTTTGTTATCTTTGTTTCAGTGTGTAACCAAACTTTAATTATCGGTTCTTGTTATTATTGTTTTTGTTTTCTTATCTTACATATTGTTATTTGGCATTTATATGGTTTGTATTGAAGCAGTTATGGTTTGTACTCTGAACCCTAGTGTATGTTATGTAATGTATTGTATCGTATGAATGTATTGTTTTTGTAGCATGTTTAATTGAACTTGTAGTGAATGACTATTTTCCAATTGTATAAATGTCAAAAAAATAATTTCAATGCACTGACGGATTTACACGTTCATTTTACACGAAAAAACATAAGAAAATAAAATTTATATTTGAAACCGTATGTAAACAAAAAATTTGGTTTATTATAATTACATAAATGAATATTGTTTATTTTAAAAAAATAACTTGTATTGTATTTTTAAATTCATATGTTAATATTCCTTATTTAAAGAAAAAAATATCCTAAATCCATTAACATAATCCTCTCCTCAAATACATTTTATAATAATACTACAATAATAATCCTTTTTCCAAACACACATTATCGTAATACTACTATCATAATCTCTCTCCCAAACACATACTATCATAACACTATAATTCATATTTTTCTCCTAAATATATACTACAATTACACTACTAATAATAACCCTTCCTCCAAACACATATTATCATAACACGATTATCATAGTTTTTTTATTTATAACTTTTTTCCTTTCACAAACGCACGGTAAGAATGTTGAAACTAAAAATGTATTTTTGAAAACAAATAAAAATGAAAAATTAGAAAAGGACAATTTTTGTAAACAGAGTTTGAACTAAGGCATGGCAGTTCAGTAAATAAAGGGCGGACAATGGGGTAATATAAGAAACAAGAAAAGAAGAAAAAAAAAAACTCTCTTTTCAAGTATAAAAAAGGGCGCCGCTTACGACCGGTTTCTTCCACCTACTGCAACTCTCCATTTTCACCCATTTTTTTCTACTTCCATTTCTGTTGTTTCTTTCTCTACTCCCATTTTCGATCTTCTGTCTGAGTACTTCCTTCAGAAGGAGCAAGACCGCGAACCATGACTTTCCAGAAGATCAAGGTCGCCAATCCTATCGTTGAGATGGACGGTGAGACACCTTGATTTTATACACCTTCTATTGCAATATGTTTATGTTGTTTTTTTATTATTTTTCGTCTTGCGATCCTTCTGCCTTATGGTATTCTTGCTACTGAATTGCTTTTCAATAGCTAGATATCTTTTGGATGGTTTTTGTTCTTTTCCATCTGTTTGGAGGGAGTTCGTGTTTGTTCTTATTGCTTTTAGATCTGTAAAGGACGGTGTGTGGTTT
>JBBPDI010000003.1:17178892-17197331 GCA_037974545.1 Cucumis variabilis
AACCCCTAATACCTTGTTCAGACGGCTGAGTATCACCTGTATCTGTCATTGTATACGAGAGTAAGACCAGCTAGATTGATAATAGATGCTACAATGGAATACAAAAAAAAAAATAATAAATAAATAAATAAATAAAAAGAGAAAGAACAAGTTGAATGATCGAAATGGGCGTCGGTGCAGGGTTGTGGTTCGGAGTCGCGGCCTACAGATATAGCTGGTCAATGCAGATCAAGAAGTCGTGCTGCTCTGGGACTCCCCGTGGTCGTTCGAGGATCTATCAGCTACTTGCCAACTGGGTGTCCGCCGGGATATGTTTCGTCTAATCGGCGGGTAGAGAAAAGTGAAGTCGCTGACTGAAAGGCGAAATTAGGGTTTTGTGTTCGTTTTCTTTCGTTCCTTGTAATCCCGATTGTAAGACCGTGGCTCGACGTAGAGGAGATTAGTTCAAATTTCCGAAGAGTTTATATGTACGGACTTTATAAAATATTCTCATCCCTTGAAATTCAAAGGAAATGCCTCAATTATTATAAATATAGGTGTTAAGTGCATCTATCTACGTCTATTTAGTGTTCATTGGTAAGTGTAGTTGAAATTCTAAAAATCTTTGGAGATAGCAAAGCTTTTACAACTTTTAAGAACATTTTAGTAGTAGTTGTTGTTATTATTATATTATATTTCTTCATGTCCAGATTTTGGTTGTGCTAACACGTTATCAGCAGAGTTTCGATCGTCTACTCCGTCAAAGTTAGTACGGGTGTAAGAATTCGGGTTGAAAACGAATAACTCGGATTACCCAACCCATATTATAAGGTTGGGTTGAGTTAAAAAAATTTATTTTTTCAGATTGAGTAGGATCTCGAGTTGGAGGGTTAAGAAATTCGGTTCAACCCAACCCAACCCGAATTAATATAATATATAATAATAATAATAATAATATATTTAATAAAAAACAATTAAGTTTCTTATTCTTTTAGGTTTAGATTGTTTTGTATCTTAACTTTATTATTCATTTATGGTTAAAAATGAACTTCATGAACATTTATGGGTAATTTTTGGATTTATGTATTTTAAAAATTTTGAATTTATTTGTATTTGTAATTTTGAATTTATTTGTGTTTGTAACTTTGAATTTATTTGTGTTTGTAACTTTGAATTTATGAATGCTTAACTTGAATTTATTGTATAAAATTTTGAATTATGTATGTTTGAAATTTAAATGTAACAAACTTATAGAACCCGATTGAAATATAACTAAAAACGGAAAGAAAAAAACATATACAACCCAACCCATATTTTATGGGTTGGGTTGTATTCGGCTTGCCAACCCAAATAATCAAAAAATATGGGTTGGGTTAGGTTGAGAATGTCTCCCAACCCAACTCAACCCGATTTCACCCCTAGAAGTTAGGTCCTCAAGGGAGGTTGGATTTTCTCTCATTTTATTATAAAATTGTTATTTTGCATATTTGATGTATATTAAATTTCTAATATAATTATATAATATTTTATGATAGTGTTACCATGACAAATCTTGCAAAATAAAGTTTATGGTCATTCACATTACGATAGCAATTATTTGTCATGGATTCTTAATGCTGAGAAGCATCTCGATGCCATAAATCTCAAAGATACAAATAAATAAGAAAATGAAATGACCAATTAAGAAAAAGCGAAAATCTTGAATATTTAACAATAAAATATCCTCTTTCTCTAACGACCTAACTATTTATACTAAGTTGAGGTTATTACTACTAAAATAAATATAGACTTTCTTATTAAAAATATATAAAAGGACACTAACTTTTCAATAAAACTTCAAATACTTATTTATAAATCATAATAAATTGCGTAGAAATAAATGTAGAAGGTAAAATACTAGTTTGGGCCCTATCTATCTTTTAAAGAAAAATAACATAAAAGTAACTCAAGTTCTATAAATTAAATAAAATATTGTAAACATAAAGGTGGAAGCAACATCTACTGTCCCCTATGAAAAACTACGGCCACTTTTTGTCATTTGCCAGTTTGCCTCTACATTTTGCCTGAAAAATTAAACATATACTCAGTAAGGAACCACTACTAGTCCCACTAGGTATTTGCTAACTTTCCATTAGGGTTCCATAAGAAAGTACCTCATAACTATCGTGCTCCCAAACACACGCTATCTAATGATCCGGAAGGAACACATCTAGTCTTCGACGAACTCGAAGGAATACCTAAGAGAAACTGGTCGTCGGTGACCCGAAGGAACACTTAAGAGGAATTGGTCTTCGGTGACTTGAAGGAACACATAAGATAATCGAGCTGTAAGTGATCCCGTCGAATCACCCGTAAAAGTTAACCACACAGACATAAATAGGTGGTGATCCCGAGGGACACCCATATGGGTACAACCCTAATAGAAAAAGTTAACAGAACACTACAGTCTATAACATGTAGCATATCATAACATAGTCATATCATATCTCAGTCATAACATATTTGTCATCTATGGTAGTCATCTATATCAGTCATCCATGTCAGTCACATTATGCATATTAGCTACTTTAATACATAATGAAAAAATACATGAAAGTTCTGGATTCTGTTTCGAAGGTCTAGTAGAAGAATCTCTTACCTGAGAGATTGGCTTTCCTCTACTGAGAGTCAAAATTCAATGAACTCAATCCTAAACATAAACAAAACTTTAAATTAATAGTTTAACAACCAACATCAAACAATTAATTTCTTAGTCTTCCAAACTTACCAAGAAAGAGGGTGAAACCAATTCAACCCTTTAAGATAGAATTTCATAGATAAATGCTCCAAAAGATTTTTACCAAAAGAACCTAAGGAAAAAATAATTTACTTTAAGATAATTAACTTAACCAAAAATTTATTTACTTAGACCAATAATTAAACATGATGGGTGCACCAAACTTACCAAAAAGTGACCTAAAATAGCTAAAGGAAAAGAAAATACTCACGGCTCAACTAGGAGGGTCAATCGGCTCACACGGCTCAGGTAGAGAATGGCTTAGACGCGTTTAAGGCTCGAAGTAAGGGAAACAGCTCATGTGGCTCGAATCCTAGCTTGGATGGCAGATAAGGCTTGGGAATAGAACACGAGGGTAAGAGCTATGGAGGCTTCATTGTCCGACTTGGGTAACGCGAAAGAACGTGAAGAACGGACCGGTGGACGACGACTTGACTGGAATGAAGATGCAGATGAGGCTTGGAGCGGTGAGGGTGTCGATGTGCGTTCGACTGGGCTTTGACAGATGATGCGCAACACAAGACGAAAAGGCTCGATGGGAGCTGGTCAGAAAATTGTGTGTGATAGAAGAAGGCTGACAACAGCGATGGAGAAGAAGGTGTGAACAACGGTGATCGGAGATCGTGGGCGACAATGGCTCTTAGGGTTTCTGAAGAAGAAGAAGATGTTGAATGGTGATGGAAATGGTGTGCATGCATACTGATGACTATTTAAAAATAACATATTATTATTAATATTTTCCTTTTCCTTTTGTAAGAAAACAACCAATAACTCCTTTCTCCTCATTAAATTCCCTGTCAAAACTTCTTTTCATCTTCTTTTCAAAATATAACTAGTTATATATTATCCTTAATAATTATATTATTTCCATCAATAGAAATATATATATATATATATAATTAACCAATATCATTAAACTTAAGTTAAATATTTCACAACACCAAAAACTCAATTTTCATAATTATTTAAATATTCATAAAAGTAATTTCCACGAATCAAACAATTGTCAAATAACACCAAAAAATTCAACACACATAGATTAAATTAAAATAATTAAATTTAAAATTATCTTAATTTTGTGGGGTGTTACACTTTTCTTCCTTTGTGTTCTCTTTTTTTTCAATTAAATTAATCTATAAAAAGCGAGTTTTTTTTTTGCAAAAAAAAGTAAATTAAAAATATATTCTTCTTTTAGTTTAACTTCAACAATTGTGGGATATGAAAAAAAATCGTTCAAAAAATTTCAATATCGAATTATGTTTAGTTAAGTAGTCTTTTTTTGTTTATTAAATTATTCAACTGAGTTAAAACCTAAAATCAACATACCAATCTTTGAGTTCTGAATAATTTTATCCAAATATTTTAATTTTAGCTAATAAAGATCCTATTTTCTAACTATATTTTAGAAATTTATCTTGGATTTTTTTTATAAAAGTTAGTATTTATTGTATTTTGTTTAAAAAATATTTTTTAAGTTACATTAATACTCATTAAACTTTTTTAAAGGTTAAAAATACTTACCGCTAGTATGTGGTAAAAAGGGAAAAAATGTTTAGATATAATGTAGGTTTGTGTACTCATTTTTTATGTTGACATGTGACAAAATTTAAAAAAAAAACGGTGCTTAGAACAAAAGCAATTAGACCTAGACACTTTTTAGTCATTGTTGTATTAATAAAGTTATGTTTCGAAAGATTCATATTTGAAATATTATTCGCATTGCCTTACTATCAAAGTTACGTATACTATCGATGTATGCTTCAATTAGGATGTCCCACAATAACGTAAGTTGATGATGTAAGTAGTATGTCAGGTTAGGTAGAAATTTAATGGAGTAAGAATTGTATGTAAGCAATTTTAATAACAGTGGTTTGTGTTTACATGTTTACGAGTTACATGTGTACACCAAAAAGGGGGAGGGAGTGAAATGTAACAATTTAATAACAAATTTATGAAATGAACGTCATAATTAAGAAAATTAAGGCAAATGATTTAAAGAAAAATAAGATTATTTAATAAAATAAATTATGAAATTTGTGTACTTGATCTACATTATAAATTCACTACTACAAAATTAGCCTTACTTGATACTTTTTACCTCCCAGATATTTGTTTACTTGACGTTTTTAAATGCGTCAAGTAATCCAGTGTCAAAAGTAAGAGTTTTTTTCTTGACAGTTTTTTAAGCGTCAAGAATTTGTTTATTCTTAATATGTATTATTGGTCAAGAATATATAATCTTGACAGTTATTATGTGTCAAGTAATCCAATGTTAAGAATAAGAATATTCAAATCTTGACACATTTTGCATGTCAATACCTTTTTTTTTCAAATAAAAAATTGTACAATTTGAAACACCCATATAATTATTACACCTGTTTTGAAGTTCATATTAATTGAACAATTGAATTAATTGAATGAACTCAAACTTTTCCTTAAAGAACTAATATTTAACAAATTGCATATATCGTTAAACCATATATACAGTTGGTCATTACATACTTACAACAACCCAAACTTATATGGCTGGCACTAAGGAAAATGCACTAAAGCTAGCATGATTAAACTAAAGAAACTCTAAAGGTTTGGACCAAGTCAAAAAAGAATAGACCTACCGAGAAATTACATACTTGGGGATAGTGTATAATTTGGAAAAATAACATGAAAACAAAGTAGTATCAGCATAAAAAAAACTAAGCTAAACTCATGATCGTAAAGGCATTCACATTCAAGGATTTTCAATCAATTAGAAAAACAATACAAATATTTAAAGGAATAATACCTTTTTAATGATCTAGAAAACATCTTCATCTTCAAACTCATGTTCCTATGTGAAAAGGGCCACTTTCCGATATTAAAATATAAATGATTATATACAAGGTTACACTTCTAAATTAGTTGAAAGGGTGGGGACTATAAACAAAGGTAGAAAATAAAGGTAACAGATGAGGACAAAGAGAATTTTGTTTGGGTTGTAGCCATCCTTCTGAGGGAGGAAGAAACTTTCTTCACGATTTCATTGTACCTAGATTTGGAGTATTTGGGAGTGATGGCATCCATTATTTGTCACATAAATAGCTATGTCAGTAAGTAACAAAACACGAAAAAACCAGAATACTAAAAAATCTTAATTTACTATAAACATTATTATCTTGTTACAACAACAAATCATTTGCTTGACACCAAGGGTAAAAGCAAGAAGGGCATGTTCAAGGGTTTGGTCATCCTTAGAAATACCATCTTCAAAACCTTCAGTGGTGGAGTCAATAATAAGATCAGCATAGTTAGCCTAGAAGTACCAATAATCATGTTCTTGATAAAATCACGATGCCTAGGAACATCAATCATAATGTAGTAGTACTTGGTGGTTTCGAACTTTCACAACAACAATATCAATTTTGATACCACGCTCACGTTCAACCTCATACTCATTATTGAATTTTTATGAACTTCACATATATTAATTGTAAATATAAAATACCCACCATAATCTATACCTATTCTTTGGACAACTAAATGATTATAAAAGAAATTCTCAGAACTAGAACAAAAAAACAAACTTTAAAAATGAATTAAAATGAATCCAATCGAATCAGACTAAATTAAATGCATATCTATAGAATACCTCCTCCAAAGCTAAGACCCACCCGTCGGAAACTACCACCGACCCATGCGCCAAGTGATTACTGCAAATCCGAGATCAAACTCATGTCGAATCTAGAACCACTACACTACCCACTACTGAAAAATTCACAAACCACTACTGTAGAACTCCTCCTCTATGCGAGATTAAATGTCGACACCTATATCACTCCAACCAGAGTCTACCCATGTCGGCTACATTCACCGTGATGGAAACCCAACGTTTATCTCACTAGATTTCCAGAAATTTCACTCTCTCCCTCTCTAAGTGTATACGACCACTCCCTCTCACATTTCTTTCACAATTAAGGCCCTAATAGATAGAAGATGGGTATATTTACAAAAATGTCATCATGAAAGGTAATAGGTAATACTTGAGATTTAAAACATGTCAGATAAATAAAAATATATTTGATGTTTTTAAGTTGTCAAGTATTGAGAATTTTTTTTGAAAAAGATTATGCTTTTTTTAGCTTTTTCATTATTCTCAACATTTTTTCATTTTACTTGATAGTTTTTATTAAAAACGTCAAGTATTTTTATACTGCAAGCGTCAAGTAAACTTTTATAGTAGTGATTTTAGGAAAAAAAAATCATAACACTACCTATCATACTCTGTCCCTCAAACACATATTATTATAACACTAGCTATTGTAATCATACTCCCGAACACATACTATCATAACACTACCTATCATAATCTTTCCCCTAAAGAAGTATACTATCAAACACTAGGACTATTATAATATTAGGATTATCATAACATTAACCTATCATAAATCACCCTTTCTCCCAAATACCCCTTAAGTGATTACAATTCTAAATGATTTAGATCAATTAGTTTAGAATTGTTGTTATACAGAGAAAAAATTATTGATGTAGATATGTTGGAGAAGAAATTTTCTACTTTTCATATCTCAAATATGCTACTACAGCAACAATATCGAAAGAAAAATTTTTAAAAATATTTTCAGCTTGTTTCATGTCTTCTTGTTGACAAATATAAAAATGAGTTGATAAAAAAAACCATGAATCCCGATCAACTAGAACAAAACCATTCCCTAAAGCGAATGTTATGAATTTAAATCATGGACAGAGTCGTGGTTTTGGTTGTGGTCGAGGTATTGATCGTGGCAAAGGTAGAAATAATTATTATTTTCACGGTAGTCATTCTAATAATTCAAATTTGAAAAGAACCACACGGAACTGTGATCATACAAAGGAAAAGCTATACAAAATAAAAATTTAAAAGGTGATAAAGAAGTATGCTACTGATGTGGTATAACTAGACATTGGTCACATGTTTGTCGTGCATCGAAACACTTAGTTGATTTATATCAAGCCTCCCTAGAAAAGAAAAAGGAAAAAAAAATATAGAATCCAATTATGTCTAACAAGACAATGATATATGTGGCAAATTTCTTTGAAACTCCTGAAGAGAAGATCGACACAGTTGATGGAACAACGTGTTTTTTTTTTGCTTTAAAAATATCTAGAATAATTTTGTTATTTTGTTATCTATCTTTATGTTTTGTTTTTGTTAATATTTAACTTTGTACATTCCAAGTATTGTTTTACTCATTGTAATTATTTCCCTATAACAAGGAAACATGCATCATTTTCATACCTCGGGTGATTTGAAAATGAAAAAAGAAGATCTATGTCTGGTAGACACTGCAAACCACACATACAATACTAGTTACAAGTAAAAAAAATATTTTTCCAAATTGACAATGTTGAACGCAAAAGTAAATACAATATATTAGGTTCTTCAAACCTGATTAAAGACTTTAAAAAAGCAGATATTATTTTGTCTAAAGGAACAAAAATTTATCTAATAATGCAATTATTTTCTAGTCAATCAAAGAAAAATCTTATGAGTTTTAAAGATATATGTTGCAATGGCTATCATTTCGAGACTACTAAAAATAGTAGCGGGTCAAAGTCATTTCTACAACGACAGCATGACCTCTCTGAAGAATGAGGTCTGCCAGTCGACCATCTAAAGTTATTTAGAGAAACCCACGCTCAAAGTGGACAATTCATTTCGCAGACGGCTGCGGATGCACATATAAGTTCAACTTGATTTTGTTTTATTTTGTACTTATACTTCTACGTTCATAACTTAATTACATAAAATTTAATTTGTTATAGAGTCAAATGCGGGAACTTCAGTCCCAATCTACCCCATAGGGTTCTCAACCACTCTTTGAGGATGATATTTACGAGACCGTTTTGGGTAGACATTCAAGCTACTCAAAAGGTCTTGGTTGGAGACCCAGGCCCAAGTCGCGCAAAAGTTGTGCAACAGTTTTTCAATCGCATGATAGTATTCTACGGTGGTGATATAATATATATTGATTGTAATTTGAAATGTTCAAATTTACTTTAAGGATTAATATAATGTATGGTGATATATTGTAATATAAAGTTTATATTTTAATCAAACTTTATAGTATAAATTTAATTTTTGGATTTATTATTTAAATTAATTTATGAGATAATAGAATATTTGAATGAGTTTAAATATTAATTTAAGGGGTATTTTTAAAAATAGCAAAATAAATTAAAATATTTACAAGCTATAGAAAAATTTTGGATTCTATCAATGATGGTCTTCTATCACTAGAACATATCAATGACTTTCAGTGATAAAATTTGTTATAGCTTATAAATATTTTGTAAAATTTGCTATATTTGAAAATTTCCCTTTGATTTAATTAAATTAATTAAATTAAAACTATAGGTTATGGGAGAGATGTTCATTTAAATGGAACATTAATGAAATATGATTTAATTATTTATTAATTTAATTAATTAATAATTTATTTTTTAATTAAATTAATAATTTCCTTACATGAATGAGTTATTTAAGGAAACGTGGATGTTTTTCCACATATTCCAAAGATCTCTCCATCTTCCTCTTAAAGAAGAGGAAGAAAGGGGAAGGAGGGTACATAAAAACATTTGACACCTCTTTTGAGAAACCTAAGCTGCTCTGTGTAAACTCTTTATGAAAGAAAAAAAACATATTCTCTCTTTTTCAAAAATATTTTTGATTCCCACAAACCAATATTTCAATTACTTAAAGGATAGTTGGATGCATGACCTAGTGAATTATAGGTTAACGCGTGTAAAGTGTTAAGTAAGAGTTGACAAGCTGAGAGAGGCTTGGTGATGACTAATCAAATTAAAAGGATAATATTGAAAGGGGTAAAAAAGGTGTTATTATTATGAAAATTTGTTAAGAGAAAGTAGTAAAGGGAGCAAGGAGTGAGAATTTTATAGTCTGAGGATTATAATAGTATGCATTAGGTGCAGACTATTATCTCAACTTTTGTTGGTCTCGCTTCCTTTCGTGGTGGTTGCTACTAGGATTTTCGCTTTAACTTGGTCTTCTACTTTTACTTGGTAAATATTTTGAGCTTGGTGAGAGATTGGGTGTGAAGAAAAGGAAAAAAGAAAGTGCGAATAAGTATTAGAATAATACTAGGATTAGGAAATCCAAATCCTTGTATTATGATTCCTAATCCTAGTCATAATACTAGTGCAAATCCTAGGGGCAAACAGTCCCTAAGTGTTAAGTTGCTTGTTAAGAAACATTGGGCATGAACAAGGAGCTAAAGTTAGACGTTCTGAAAGGAAGGAAACTTAGTATTTTGTGAATATTTTTATAAAAGAAAGATGTGTTTTGAAAGCATTTTTTTAGTCTTATTATGTTGACACGTACTGTATGTTATTGTTGTAGATTATTGTAGTTGTTTATTTGAAAAGAAATGTTATAAACTTATATTTCTTGATTGATGGGGGTGATACTTGTATATGAGTAAACCATTAACCTTATTCCTATCAATAATCTAACTCTTATATGTACATAATGAGTAAAGGCAACCACATAGAAAAGAACTGCATGGAAAAATGAAGTTGACCAATGCTTAAAAGGAGCGTATTGAGCTTGATGATCTGAGCAACAGGAAATGAAGCAGGAAAATTCCCCAAGGGATGCTGGTGAAATGAATCTCGGGTGTATGCGTGGGAATGATCCACGTTCTTGGTGAAAATGAATAAGAAAAGGCTAATGTGTGATATTTGTTTTGTTAAAATAAGGTGTTGAGAACTTGTGTATGAAAATGAAAATGAATTTATGTGATTGTATTGTATTCCCGAAAAGGATTTCTAAAGACATTACTCCATAAGTATTTGACTTATGTGTTAAAGTTTCTCTTTCCCGAGTTATCAGGCATTGAAGCTAAGTAAAGAAGGATAAGGCAAGCAAGCTAGCCGTTTAGCTAAAGAAGTGGCACACACATGATAGCCTAAAGTTTATGTTTTAAGTTTTTGTTGTAAAGAAGTTATGAGCTTTGTATTGTATTTCAATCGCATAATAATAAAAAGGAATGTTGTGAAGGTCTTAAGTTTAAAGTTTAAGCTTTGTGTTGAGAATGGTTCTTTTAGTAATTCCACTTACTAGGTGTTTAACATGCTATCACAGGAGTGATACACATTGAGTGTCTAGGCGACACGTCTCCACTAAGTCGTGTAAAGTGACTCTTGGAGTGGGGCGTGACAAAATCGTATCTCTGTAAGTGTATAAATTATTTGAAATATATACTCTTTCTCCTTCACTAAGATTTTTTTCCATTGGGTTTTTTCTCCCTATTAAGGTTTTCACGAGACATATTTCATATATTTAATGGACATCTAAGGACGAGTATTATAAATATAGGTGTTAAGCAGATGCCTAATGTCCATTGCCAAGTGTTAAAATTCTACTATCTCATTTATAGTCCATGTGTCTCATGATAACACATCCTTAGGGGGCGTGGAGTGAGTTATTATAATATGTGGTTATTATAGTCTGTGGGTTATTATAGTTTGTGTTTGGGATGCAGATTATTATAGTCCAAGTTATTATAATCTGTTTCAGGTTATTATAATCTCTGTTTGGGGTGCAAATTATTATAGTTTGGATTATTATAATCTATATTTGGGGTGCCAATTACTACAATCTGATTTATGAGAAGTGATTTTTTTTACTATTCTTTTTTGCAATACACATATTTTTTTAAAGTTACATTATTCATACTTGTTAATTATGTTGTTCATTTAATAAATTTAACTATAATCTCCATTAAATAATTTCCTCATTTGTTTAGGTGATCGTGTTTGAAATTATGTTAGAGATACATCCCTATAGATTGTGGACAAATTTTAAAAGATAAGAAAACAACACAAAATTAAATTCTTCAATATGTGCTTGGTAAAATATAAATATATAAAGTTTCATAACATTTGTAATTAAAATTAGGACAATACAAACCAAGATAACAAGTTAAGAAAATAAAAATAGGAAGTCATAAAATCAACAACTAGTCAAACATTATCTTCTAAGAGAATCCTGCAATACTCCAATTTAACTTGTGTTGAACAAGACAAGAATCCCTCTACGTCATCCAACCTATGGAATATGATTTGTATAATCTTTACCTTATCTCAACCTCACAATCCAGGGATATCTTGCAGTTGTTTCACGACTAGCACACAATTCGACCTCTGTTGCACGCTTTTCTTTCAACCAATTTGTAATTTTCTTTATTCGATCATTTCTAACTTCCATTGCATTACTAAGCACCTCTACCATTTCATAATGTTGGTTACCTTGTTTTCTCTTACTTCCACTTGAACAATTTCTTCCTTCACTGATTGACTTGCATGTGTTCCTAACATCTCATCTGGTGACATATCCATTCTCTGGCTATACATCATCGGGATGTCTTAATCATATGGATCACCGAGGGGAACACCATCATTAAACTTGTAATGCGCATTAGATCCCACATCAGCAAAGGTCTCCAAATGTGCTTTTGTTGCCCGATCTTTGTCGAAGACATATGACAGATCATCATAATATGGAAATGATTTGTGTAAAAGGCCTTTACTTGCAGGATGGCTCTGTACAAACATAATTCAGAAAGATTAGTTGATGATTGAGATTATAAAAGTACACAAAATTATATTGTGAAATTAATACCTTGACACAACTATCAAACAATTGTCATTCTATGATGATGCATTGATATTCTTCGTTCCATCCAAAGCCACTACACGATGGCCCCCTCATTTTCGCAATTGCTTGGTGAGTTTTTTAAGGGATTTCACACGACAATCTATAGTCGATGATCCTTAGATATTAGTACCAAGAAACTTCTCTGCCATCATCCATTGTAATTAGGCTAAGTACTTAAGTCGAAATGGCCCATTATTCGACCTCCATCCACCAGATGAAACTAATTCCACCAAGCACTCAACGAGTTTTGCTTCTTCCTCTTTAGTCTATATGTGTTTCGGTGCTATTGAAGAATTTTTCATCCTATCGTATATACGTACACAATTAAATAAGTGAAGCAAGAAGTGTTAGTATTCAACATAATTAATTGTAGATAATCAAAATTATGTATTTGGTAAACATCACAATAAGAACATACATGAAGAGTATTCCTCGTGCATATGTGTCATAACACATTAGCACAAATAACAAAATAATTTCAAGCTTTGATAGTAATTAAAAGAGTATTAAGGCACTACTGGTTACGTAACTCCCAATCACTAAACATCGTATGAGCCAATTGATCCCTCCATTGAGTTCATTCATTTGAAGTCTTAATGTAATTAATTTCGTTATCTCTAATTGTAGTATAGGTTGAATCACCTTCATCCAAATTGTCGGTTATTTCACTATTAGTCATCTCTCTATTGATAAGATTGTGTAGAAGACAACAAGCCATGATAGTTCGACAATGGGTTTCGATTGGGTAGTATGACTTTCTGTAAACATTTTTTTCATGATTATACAATAAAGCCCTAACATTGTATACAACAATAAGTGCCAAGATATTTGAATTAGATGATTTTACAATTAAACTTAGATAAAGAATCACATACCTTAATCCATGAATGGTCTTTGAAAGAATTGTGTTTCTTTCACTTGGCCTCCCTTAACATACTTAATTTTGTTGATGGAAAGATTGAATTACTTGAATGAGGCAGTGAGAGGACCAATCCCTAAGGTTCTATTTATAGACATCATCTATCATGGTGTTTAATTAGGGTATTATATTTTTACCTAATGGGCATAATAAAATAATGAACCCTAAAAAGATAAAATGGCATATAATGCACATGGGCAACATTAAAAATAATATTATATTTAAAATAAATCTAACATTCTCCCACTTGGCCAATTGACATTATTTACCATATACGTTCATTGAGATAATGCACAAAATTAAACTTCATAACATATCATGTCAAGTTAAAGAAACTACTAAAGGATCAAGGCGGTCATACATGCATGTCATGTTTTGTGGTCGTAGCTTGTGTTATACACAAACTTTTTTTATTACATTTATGCATTGCATTCGTGATTAGGCTCAAAGGTTGCATTGTGATAATTCCTTATCCGATGACTTGTATGCCCTTGCTTGTGGTTCAATGACTTGAAGCACGAATACACCGTGACAAACAAGTGGCACGAGATTCAGATTGGGCTCATTTATGTGATCGATGAGAACGAGAGGACTTTAAGAGTAGATCTAAAGC
Organism: Cucumis variabilis; assembly: GCA_037974545.1. Lineage (NCBI taxonomy): Eukaryota > Viridiplantae > Streptophyta > Magnoliopsida > Cucurbitales > Cucurbitaceae > Cucumis > Cucumis variabilis. Next base: position 17,192,889 of record JBBPDI010000003.1, read on the forward strand.
AAATACTAAGGCACGATCTAAACTTCCGTTCACTCATTGAGGTGGAACTGTAACATTTTTATGCCATAAGCAGAAAATGGTATGACACTTATTTTTGTATTGTACTTATAAATACTTTTCATTCATATAATTTTGGTTGTAATGTGTAGAAAGAAGCGAAAAAGGAAGTAAGTGAGATTGAATTATTCCAACTCAGCATTCCAATGAGAAGAAGGGGTGGGTGGATGAGGCTAAAGCGAAATATGTAAGTAATGGTACTCATTGTTGAATTTTTTCTTAACGTAGAACACATTTATATTATTATGAAATTATGGTGTAGGATGAAATGATGGAATTAAAAACCACTTCATCACAAGAAGGAAGCAAACCACTTCTAGAAAAGAAAATATGTTAACAGGTATTAGGTAAGCGGTCGGGACATGTGAAAGGACAAGGTTAGGGACCAAGGCCCAAGAATGCTAGAAATGAAGCAATTTCACAAAGCACCAAAGAAGAAAATGCACAGATAGCACACGTGCAAAGTATAGTTGAATTGAAACAAGCCATAATTGAAACTATTTTACAAAGGTTAACATGTCAAGAAGCTAGCTCCATCATGGAACGAAGTTCAGAACAATCAAATGAGTGTCAACAGGTACATTTTTCAACATAATTAGTTTGATATAAAGTGTCAGATTAAAGTAGCAGATCAGAGTAGCATTTTTCAATTTAATTAGTTTGGTATACTGTGAATTGATATGAGTATCCTGCAGTTATGGTAGTCATAAATTTATTCTTATGATGATTTTGGTGCTTGTAATTAAAACATTATGGACTGTCTAGACATATCCCCCCTCCCTCCTTTTCTCGTTGTTTGAGTTTTCATTTAGACATGCCCCTCCCTTCTCATTTTTGTGCTTGTGATTGAACGCTATGGAGTGTCATTATGATTTTGATGGTTGATGTATACACGCCCCCCCTCCGTTGTTGTTTGAGTTTTCATTTAGACATGCCTCTATCTTCTCATTTTGGTGCTTGTGATTGAATGTTATGGAGTGTCATTATGATTTTGGTGCTTGATGTATAACATGCTCCCACTTCTCCCTCATTGTTTGAGTTTTCATTTGGACATGTCACTCCCTTTCCATTTTTGTGCTTGTGATTGAACGTTATGGAGTGTCATTATGATTTTGGTGCTTGATGTATACATGCCTCTCTTCCCCTCCCCCCCCCCATTGTTTGAGTTTTCATTTAGACATACCAATCCCTTCTCATTGTGGTGCTTGTGATTGAATGATTGAACGTTACGGAGTGTCATTATGATTTTTGTGCTTGGTGTATACATGTCCCCCCCCTCCCTCTCCCTCTTCCTCATTGTTTGAGTTTTTAATTTAGACATACCCCTCCCTTCTCATTTTGGTGCTTTTGATTGAACGTTATAGAGTGTCATTATAATTTTGGTGTTTTATGTTTGATGTAGTAGACATGCCCCCTTCCCTCATTGTTTGAGTTTTAAATTTAGATATGTCCCCCCTCCCCTTACTCATTGTTTTAGAATGTTTGAGTTTCATCAATTTGAGAGTAGTGTCATTATGCTTTGAGGTGCTAAGTTTCATTTATTGAGTTTAATCATATTGAATTTGTTCTTTTTCATTTATACATGCCCCCTTTATATTGAATTTGTTGCTTTTGCTTTATTCATGCCCTCCCATTCCTTCTTATTGTTTTATAATGTTTGAGTTTTATCCATTTAAGTATTGTCATATTTAAAGTGTCTAAGTTTCGTTATGTTACTATTTGAGTTTTACTTATTTATTCTGTTATGTCATTTCAGGTTTGATGCACAAATTGTCTTCTATATAAGATTTTGAAGTTGACATCAGATGAATATGAAAAGAATTTATGGTTAGTATCTTATAATTTTGTTAGAAAAGATCATTTCATGATTCCAAGACTTGTAGAAATTTTTTGTTAGACTTGTAGGAATTCCAAGATATACAACTTCTTGATGTAACTACATGGATATAACTTTAGAACTAACTTTGGACATCCAATTTTTTTATGTAACTTCATACTTATGACTTAGGTTGACAATCATTGAACTATTATGAAATTATTGAAGTTTCTTGACATATATTTCTTGTGATAAAGGTTGTGTTATTCTATGTTGAAAAGTGATAGTTCTTAAAATTATAGTATTTGACATTTTATAACAGGTTTATATAATAAATTGGATGTTATTTTTTTATATAATAAAATACTTTTACTGGCGTTTTCAAAAACGTCGCAAAATCATTGATTTAAAAAATATATATATGTAGGAACTTTTAGTGGCACACTTCAATACATCGCAAAAAATATTTTTAATGGTCCCAAATTAACCTTTAGTGGTGAGCATAATACGTTATAAAAAAATAAATTGTGACATAACATATGTTACTAAAAGTAACATTTAAATAACGCGAAAACGTTACTAAAAGTATATCTTTTGTGGCACATAATGGTGCGTTGCTAAAACTTTTAGGTACGCGGATTCAGCAACATTCCTAGCAACGAAAGGCTTTGCATCGCTAATAATTTTAACTAAGTATTTGTGAGTTTTAGTGACGTTTTTAACTCGCCACTAAAAATAAAGTTTCTTGTAGTGTAGATGAAAGAATTTTCACCCTAACTTCTTGAATTTCCACTTGACGTAGTTATAAGCTCCCACTAATTATGTCATTTTCAATGAACATTATATTTTCAATTTCAACTATTCTCATACTGTGATTAGGACAATAAAATTGTCTATACCCTTTGATTTTTTTGGATAACCAATGAAGAAACCATTGGTTGTTCTTAAATCCAGTTTCCTTTCTTATGGATTCTAAATTCTTACTTTCACTTAACAATACCAAACATGCAGGTACCTTAAACTAGGTTTTCTTCCTATCCACAGTTCAAAAGATGTCTTTGAAACTGACTTACTAGGAACCCTCTTTAATAAATATTAAGCGGTTCTTACTACATACATCCACAAGAGCACAGGTAAAGACGAATTAATTAACATACTTCTAACCATATTCATTTATGTACAATTATGCCTTTCTATAACACCATTTTGTTGTAGTATTTTTGGTATTGTGTATTGAGCACATATACCATGACTTTCTCATCATATTTTCCATAAATTTTATAAAATCCTTGGCACTTTCAATTTTATAATTGTGGACTTGATATTGTTTGCTCCAGTCATTCACATAAACATTAGGCACAATCTATTTGATCTTTTCCAAGCTTTACAGGAAGATCTATTCTCATCACTGCTAGCAGAAGGAAGTGCAACAGGTTTCTCACTTAAGAGTGCCAAATCATGTTCCAAAACTCCAAGATGGAATTAGATTTGTTCGCACCAATCAGAGAAATATTGAGTCCATTAAACTTGATAATAGACGTAGCATGCAAATGAAGAGAAACAAAAGTAGATGATGCAATTACAAAATAATATGCTTATACCTTATTGTTTTGAGAAATAAACATAAAGATACAACACAAATTCATATAACATTAAATCATTATTAGCTTTTACATCGAAGTTCTTCTTTGGAAGGCACACTAATGTACAATATTTATACGTAACTGATGCTAGATTTAATTTCACATAATTGATAATTTAAATGTTTAAATTACATACATTAGTTATCTTTGATATACTAACAATATCTAACCAAATACCTCAATTAACCACAATAACATTCAAAATTATAAAATTATTAATTACCTTTAGGCAAATTAAATATTTTATAATAACAAAAATTAATACACTCATGACAAATCATTTATATTTCATAATATCATCTCATTCATTAGCATCAAATGAACATGAGTAATTGAATCAACTTTAATTTGATGTCTAAAGATTTACCAATTTGGCCACTTTGGTGGCTAACAAACGGCTCATAACATAGACATCATGGTAAAAAATAATTCCAATTAACTATGGATTAGAATATTAATTGAATCCACTTACGATTTTTTAAACAAAATAATTATATCGATAATTAATTATTATAGAAACAAAACAATCTAATTGATCATTGATCCTTTAACCAAAACAATCAAATTATGATTATCATTAAAGAAACAAACACTATAGCCGACGAGACATGCAGACTAATAATTAATCTTTAAAGGAACAAAATACACCATAACTGACGGTGGTTTTGTGTGCATATATATACATCATTAAATTTCTTTCTTCCTTCAAGCTTTCAAACTTAATTCAAATTAACAATCAATAATAAAAGAATTTTTAATCAAATGATAATTCAAGAATCTTTAATTCAAATGATAATTCAAGAATCTTTAATTCAAATGATAATTCAAGAATCTTTAATTCAAATGATATTTCAAGAATCTTTAATTCAAATGATATTTCAAGAATCTTTAATTCAAATGATAATTGATAATTACATAATCTTAATT
>JBBPDI010000003.1:17233319-17257690 GCA_037974545.1 Cucumis variabilis
CTAATGTATATAGTTAAGTTTATCTTTTGAGGTATGAGTTTTCTTTTATGAATTTGAGCCTCTTTGCCTTGTCATACTCACAATGTTGAAAAAAGTTTAGTCTCTTAGTGCCTTTGGATTAAATCGGCCCCTGTATAGATAACTCATTTAGCCCTTTCTCATTAACAATATGAAATAGCCTTCTATGCCACATTCCTCAAATAATACAAACCATTCAACCTTGCTTCAATTAGGATTGTATTTCCAAACTCTTTTAATTACAGATTTTCCTTGTTACCAACAAAGTAACATTCTTGATCAACTATCATACCCATAGAGATTAAGTTCATTTTAAGCTTAGGCACATGTCTTACCTCTCTTAGAAGTATCTCTCTGTTATCCTTAAGCTTTAAGCATACATAACCAGTTCCCACAACTTAACAGTTATGGTCATCCCCTATGGAGAATTGGGCCTCCTTCTCATGGCTTGTAGTTTACAAACCGTTCTTTCTTGGAAGTCATATGATAGGTACGCTTAAGCCCATAACCTAATCTTCCTTTCCTTTAGCCTTATTTTCCATGAGTTTCAAGTGAGTTGCTGTTAGAATTTCAGAATACTCATAAGCATTCTCACTCAAGTAATATTACCTCTCCCTTATTCTGTTGGTCATCTTGACTTATTTATGTTTTTGTTATTTATGGTGTATCTTCTTGAATCTCTTCTATATGGTTTTCCTTTTTCAGCACAATTTTTTTAAAAGTATCCTTTGTGGCAAATGAAACACTTGAAAGATGATTTATCTTGTTGATTCCTCTGATTTCTATCAAATATTTTTTTCTTTGAGAAGTTCTTGCGTTTAGAGTAGAGTGACTTGCCTCCTTCAGAGTTCTTTGACTCAATCTTCAGCTAAAGTTCTTTACATTTCAAGGCATCGATGAGTGATTTAGTGGATATATTGTCTCTCCCATACTTCACGGCCGATATAACTTCTTTATAGGAGTCATGTATTGAATTTATCAAAATGGCAGCTTAACTTTCAATCCCTAATTTCTCACTAGATTGATTGAAAACTTTTGTGACCTTTTTGAATTCATCTAAAAACTTGGATGAATTCATTTTTAAAGAAAAAGTCTCTCTCGAATGTAAAATTTGTTGGTGTCATCTTTCTTGTCATATAACAAATGTAGTTTCTTCCAAACATCATGGACTGTTGTTTCATCAATCACTTGTCAAAGCACATTGTTTGAAATGTTCAAGATTAACGATGTATAGACTTCTTATTCCATGGTTTGCTTCGGATCATTTGTAACTATTGGAGGGTGTTCTGTTAGATCTTCAAGAGCTTTTGCAGCTTTTATTTGTCAAAATTGCTTTAATCTTATTTGCCCACAAGGTAAAATCTCCTGCCCTGGTGAATTTATCAATTTCATACTTTGTTGAAGTCATTAATGAATATCTGAAGAAAAAAAGTTTTGGACAGATTCTTGAGATAGTTCTTGAAGGTTTCTTAAATTTTCTTGGTTCACCAAGCACTAATACTAGTTGTAGAAGGAATGTGTCTTTAAAGCTGAATAAAAAACTAGCCCAACTTACTAAAATGACCAAAAACTCAAATTTTGGTAATTGACATGGAAGGACCTTAAGCAACCCCCCGTCTCCTTTGTTAGACAAGATCTAAAATCTTATCTCCTTTGTATTTTTCCAACCTGTTATTTTTGAGAAAATGCACAGAGTACGAAAAAATCATTTAGAAATAAGGTGATTACAGTCACCTACATCGACTCCAAGCTATGGGTTTTCTATTTCTTTCTTTTACAACTCTCTCAAATACAATATTTCACACAGATTTTTCATCATCCAAAATCTATTCCTTTTTCAAATTATATACACAAAGAGGAATCTATTTGAGGTTAAAAATCTGTTAAGCTAAAAACAAAATTACAGTTTAATTGTTGTACTAACAAAATAATTTAACTGCTTTTCTGTTTCTTTCAACGGACAGCGATGATAGGTGAAGCTGTGCAGAGAGGTTTCTTGTGAGGTCATTTTAGGTCAGTCTTTCTTAACACGAAGGGAAAAAAATCGTTTTATAAGAGTTGTACGCATTACAAGGTCTATAAAACCAATATACAAAATAAACATTTTCAAACCCCATTTATTTTTTCAATTAATATATTTAAATTTTTATAAATATAACAAAACACAAAAATATTTATATATTTATGACCACGGTAATAAAATCAATCTCTATAAAACGAGCTATTTTATTTAAATATTTTAGATTTGGCCTTTCTTTCTTTCAATTTTCTTTTTTATGTAATTTTTCTTTTTTTTTACATCGTCTCTCTTCTTCTGCAATTTTTTTATTTTTTCTAACTGTTATTTGGTTCAAAATCGTGTGTCAAATATAAAAAAAAAATCTATTTTTCCTCTTTTTTTTCAAACTGTTATTTGGTTGTTCAAATCGTATACCAAATATAAAATATTTTTTAAAAAATATTATTTAGATTTGGATAATCTAAATGATTATGTACAAAAAAAAAAATAGTCAAATCTAAACAATCTTGTACAAAAAAATAAACGATCATGTACCGAAGAATCTTGAAAAAAAAATAATTTAGCCAAATCAAAACGATCGTGCACAACGAATCTTGAAAAAAAAAATCGTTTAGGTTTGGCAATCTTGAAAAAAAATTATTTAGATTTGGCTACCCAAACCTAAACAATCGTGTACCAAACAATTGTCAAATCTAAACAATTATGTACCAAATATATTAGAGACACTTGCAAAAATAGAAAAATTTTTTTTGATAATAGGGCCCATGTTACCACATTTTCTAAATTGCAAAAGTGGCAAATTTAAAAGCTGACAACCCTCTGATAACCCTTTAATAACCGTCTGATAGCCATATGATACCACAAATTACTTGTCATATTTGTTATATGCAAAAAAGAGGTGCCATGTCTTATTTTTTTAAACTTTTTTGTTATATAATGCAATTTTTCAATATATTACGTTGTTGACTAAGATATTTTTAGTATTTTTTCTATTGTGATATGTAGACTTTTTTCATTTTCAAAATTGTTATATACACTATGAATATTTTTACACTTTTGTTATATTAAAAAAAAAAAACTAATGCCAATATATATTTAATATCTTTCAACTTCCCTCACTTATTACTCCAACTTTTCCAATTACATTTATAAACCAATAAATATATTATATTTAATATCTTAAATCCAAAATCCACTAAAAACCAAAATTTCTCTTAAATTCAAATTAAAATGTTAAAAAACTCACGGTCAAGTCAATCTTTTAAAACTGATAATTAAAACAACCAAACAATTACATACATAATGAAAAACCATAAATTTTGAGAATTTCAAACTTTACTGAGCATTAAACAATTTATTGGTTCGATGGTAGTTTATTTAAAGAAAAAAAAAATCCCTTCTAATAGTTTCAATGATTTTTCATTGCATTTGTATCTTGGTAAAGTTTACTTATAAAATTAACACAATTTATCCTATAACATAAATTGAATTGATTAAAAAGAAAAGTATGAGATAGGATGAGATAAGTTTAAAAAGAATCGCTTTCGACTTTTCTTTTTCTTTTCTTTTCATATTTTAGATAGAACACTTTGGAATAAACTTTAGATTTAAATCGGTGAAATTGCGTCTGTTCACACGAGATTTAAAAAAAAAATAATTCCTAGAGTTGAACCTGCATTGTTTTTGTGTTTGTGTTGATTCGATGGGATGTGTGATATGGTGTATAAATACCCATTATTATAGCTCATTGTATTAGAATAATGAAGTTAAAACACGCATAAAGATGATCAGAACGCGTAACTTGTGTTGTAAACGCACAAGTACTTGAAAATATACTTTACATAAGTGTCATGTCTGTTTCACGTGATTTTAATGTCTAAACGCAGGTTATTAAATAAAGAAAGAAATTAGTGAACAACAGAACACATCTTGCAAAAGGATTACAACCAGGAACTCATCTGGCAATTAACGTCTCCAGGCGATGAACAAAGTTATCACTCGAGGAAGGGTCACTAGAAGACAAGAACGGTAGTTGAAGATGATGTGACGTGCGACAAACACTTTTGGGCGAACGACGCTAACAAGTTCAGAAGATAGAAGCTTCCCTCCAAAATCATTACTACAAATTTGGTCTTTCTTGACGCACACAAATTTTGATTTCTTGATGGTCATGTACGTCAAGAAAAGTTCCCCTACTTGTTGAAGACATACGAAAAACATAAAAAAAATGTGAATTTTTTATTTCCTTGATGGGCAAAGTTTCCTTAGTTTCGTTGATGGTCCATAAACGTCAAGAAAACTATTTCTCAAGGACAATAAACATCAAAGATATATATTAGTTGACTGACAATGTCCATCAAGTTAGATAGATTTTTTTGATGGACATTTTTGATGGACGAGACCCATCAATGAATGAATTTTCTTGATTTGCAATGACCATCATCAGAAAAAAAATTATATTTATTTTGGATTTCTTGATGGTTTAGTATTTTCTCGATGGGTCTATGGTTTCTTGATGGACAAAGACAAAAAAAATTCATGGACAAGATCTATCAATAAAAAAATTTATAATTCTGGGTTTAGGATAAGATCATGGGCAAGACCCATAAAAAAAGTGATATCTTGATGAACATTGCACCATCAAGAAAAAACTATTTTCTACGAAGCATAAAATTTGAACCCTAGTTAACGGACTCAGAAAACACGATATTTATCAATAATATTCTTAAAGCTTTACAATTTTTTTCCAATTATTATTGTGTATACATCAATAATACAATATTACTTTTTTAAAAGTTAGCTGTTGTAATTATAATTAGATTGAAATAAGTGACTTTATCAAAATTAAATTAGTTATTGTGTTCAACTTTAATGAATCGAATTGAAGCACTACTACAAATTTGGTCTTTCTTAACGCACACAAATTTTGATTTCTTGATGGTCATGACAAAGAACCATCAAAAAAAATATTTTTCTTGATACAATATTTATCTTGACGGTCATGCACGTCAAGAAAAATTTCTTTATTTTGTTGAAGAAATATAAAAAACGTAAAAAAAATTTGGATTCTTGATTTCTTTGATGGGAAAAGTTCCCTTAGTTTTGTTGATGGTCTATAAACGTAAAAAAAACTATTTCTCGATAGATAATAAACATCAAGGATAATATATTAGTTGATTGGTAATGCTCATCAAGTTAGTTAGGTTTTCTTGATGGACGAGGCCCATTGAGAGATGAATTTTCTTGATTTTCAATATCCATCATCGAAAAAAAATTAATATATTTGTTTTGGATTTCTTGATGGGTCTAGGATTTCTTGATGGACAAAGACCAAAAAAAGATCATGGACAAGGTCCATCAAGAAAATGATATCTTGATAAGCATTGCCCATTAAAATAAAGATTTATAATTTTGGGTTCATGATAAGATCATGAGCAAAGTCCATCAATAAAAATGATATCTTGGTGGACATTGTCCACCAAGAAAAAAATATTTTTCACAAAGTACAAAATTAGGACCCTCGTGAAATTGTTCAGAAAACACGATATTCATCAATAATATTCTTAAATCTTTACTATTTTTTTCAATTATTACTTTCTATTCATCAATAACACAATATTACTTTTTAAATAGATAACTGTTGTAATTATAATTAAATTGAAATAAGTGACTTTATCAAAATCAAATTAATTATTGTGTTGAACTTTAATGAGTTGGAATGAAAGTTTGTAATTTAAGGTTTTTAAAATTTGTAGAAGATGTAGAAGTTGGACAACATGAGCTTAGCTCAATAGACACTTGTATGTACTTGTGGATAAGAGGTTCGGGGTTCAAATCCTCACCATGCTATAAATTTGAATTTCAACGTTACAATTCTTAGTACAAGAATCATTGAGGAGGGAAGATGCTAATTAGCATGGAGTTAAGATGGGTGTGAGAAAAGAAAAAGGAGAAGTAAAAATAGATTTAAGTCTCAGTTTTTATAGGCTTTTCAGTTTCCTTGATGAGCAAATATCATCAAGAAAGAGTTTTCCATCAAATAAAATGATTTTTTTGTGGACTTTTTAGTTTCCTTGATTGGGAAAAAACATCAAAGTCTCCTTTCTTGATGGCCAATACCATCAAGGAAGAGTTTTTTGACATGTTTTTACCATCAAGAAAATTCTTGATGTTCGAACTTTCTTGATGTCTGCCTATTTGATGTTCAAAGACTATCAAGGTAGACATTTTTTGACGTGTTTTGCACATCAAAGAAGGCCAAATTTGTAGTGCTGAAAGTTTATAATTTAGGATTTTTAAAATTTGTAAAAGTTGTAGAACATGAGCTTAGCTCAACTGGCACCCGTACATATCTATGAACAAGAGGTCTCGGGTTCAAATCTCGACTCCTACATTAAAAATTTGTAGAAGTTGTTTATAAATTGGATATCAATGTTACATTTGTTAGTACAATCCTTATTGGGAAAGAAATCAAGATCACAAAGATACCAATTAGCACGAACTAAGGTGGGTGTTAGAAAATAAAAGTTTTCATAAAATAGAAAAAGAGAATAGATTTTTTATTACATGTTTTGGCCATAAAAAAAACGATTTTCTTGATGGATTTTTCACTTTTCTTGATGGACAGAAAACATCAAAGTCTCCTTTCTTGATGGACAATCCCATCAAGAAAGAGTTTTTAATGACATTTCTTTTTCTTGATGGTCGAGCTTTCTTAATGTCTGCCTACTTGATGGATAAAGACCATCAAGGTAGACAATTTTTTACGTGCTTTACATATAAAAGAAGGTCAAATTTGTAGTAGTGAATGTTGCCTATATAAAGCCATCTCCATCAACCTACAAAGTAAGCCTGAATGGGCCAAGACCCTAGAGAGAGGCAGAAAGGAATAGCCTTTTCACCGTCTGTAAATGTTTCTTCTTCTTCTCTAATCAGTTGTAAAAGCAAAAGCTTAACCACTGAGAAGGGAAGAATCCATTCTTCCATTTCCCCTTAACTTGTAATGTTTTTCCACTCTCTTTTCTCCCAATTTCTGTATTTCTTTGTAATATAAGTTGTTCATATTGTACAATGGCTTAAGGCCTACATTCTTTACGTATATTACATCTTTATACCTTTTTAATTCATCATTTCTTTACTTTTCATTTGTCAAAGTGTTATTAGTAGTTTATGTCAGCGATAGTTTTTGATAAGAAGTACAACTTATAATCCTTATCGCATTAGTTAAGCTATATTCACCGCTTGGCCAGTGTCAATCGCCAACTACTCGAGAGGTCAAGTAGCAAGGATAAGGCTAATGCCCACAAGGAGGAGTTTGACAACAAACTCCATGTTAGCGAGATAACTTCCAACATTTGTATTCCGAAAGGCAAACAAGTGTGGGCATTAGACACTGAGAGGTTGTTGTTCTTAATCGAAAAGTTCTATAAGTGTTGTAAGTGAATACTCCTAGATCTATCTTGCCCAATCAGACTTAGTCATGTAAATCCCAAAAGGAGACTATGTGTGACATTCAATGACTCTAAGAGGAGCACATCTTAATAATAAGTTGATTGCGTAAGTTAAATCACATCAAGCTCTTGCATTGCTTGATCGCCTAATGGCACATAGATCTTCCTTTACTCTTTCTTGCATACGAGTTAGTTCGCATGTAATTCCATTTCACATCTATTTTCTCCCCTTTGCAAATTTTCTAGGCCTATATAAGTAGTTTTAGTCTTAGTTATAATTCTTTTATACCTTTGTAATTAATTCTCATAATGCCCAACTAATGAGTAATTCGCTTTAACTAATATTTACCAACAATTCTCAGTGTTCGACCCTGGATCACCCAGGTAAATTTACTGTTTCGCTTGCACTTGGACAAGTAGTAGGAAAACTTGTACTCAATGAGGACTTAAGCATTATGCGATGAAGGGTACATAGTGAGCATTTTGAATGCTATAATCATGTTCCATGATTCATCGCCTAGAATCAAATCATGCTATACAGAGAGTTATGGTGAGCGCATTATGCGTGATGACCTGAATCTGTGACGTATCGCATTTGAATTAAACATAAGCAAAACCAATAAGTCCATAACCAGAATAGTCAAGTTTTTGGCACCATTGTCGGGGAATTGATTTTGTAGATATTAGAGTAGAGTCTTATTTTAAGAGTGGGCAAAACATTTGATTTTGGTGAATCACACGATTAGCCAAAAAAATCGCGCAAAGAGGTCCAAGGTACTAGAGTAATCTGTGATTGCTTAAACCAACCCCAAAATCAATGCATCTTTTAGATGATGACCTAGAGAAATTTCAATGGATACTGTTGGCCGCAAATGAAAATGAGAACCTCCATGAAGTCATTACTAGAAGTGTTCTTGTGTGGAGCTAACGAAAAGCAAAATTTCAGTTAGCTAAGTGACAAGGACCGAGAAAGATCATTTGAACATTGCGATGAATGATTGCGAGTGAAGACTTATTCTGATGAACAATCAGGATGCTAAGAGTCATGATGCAAATGATCAATGAAGTTTAAGAATAATGCGATCAGGAAGTTATGTGGAGCTGAAGCGATGAACCACAATTCCTTCTCGCCAAAGAACTTGAACACATGGGTGCATCCTTATATTAGTGTACATATGTACTTATACTCTTATACCTCTGTGAGTAATTCCTTTATAGTTTTGTTAATCATTTTTGTATTCAAGTGTATATCCTTTAGTCTTACCTTAGGGAGCGAGAGTTTCTCGAAAATTTTAGTAGTTAGGGAATGTTAGAATTTTACGCAATGAAGCCATCTTGCGAGAAGTGTTGTAATAACACAGTAAGCATTGTGGTCTTCTCGCAAGATGTCGAGCAAAAGAGATGCATTTTAATTAGGGTTTCAGAGAAGTTAAAACATTTTATTTCTTTTAAAAAACTAAAACTTCATGTCAAGACATTAATTCTCAATTATAACACATTATGATAACCACACGGTAACCACTTCTTAACCCGAGTGAACATTCTCTTTAAAATCCCTAATTATAATCTTCTCGTCGCACGAGAGTTTTCAAGCTTTCATTCTCACTCAAGCATTCCGTTCGCCTTTTTCGACAAGCAAGTAAGAATCTTATCCTCTCTGTTTACATTCTAGCCATTTCACATTTCTATTTTCAAAATAATGGCCGAAGGGTAAGCGATTTAGAAATCTGAGAAAGAGAATTAGATGTAGTGCGCTCCGACGGTCCTGTGTCGGAGCAAGCCCAACCCAATTCTGAGCAAACCCTATCTAGTTCAAGTGAAATTTTTGAAACAGAGGGTTTTAACCACTTCAATTTCTAGGTAGGGAGATACTTATGACGATGGAGAATTTATAAATTATGTTAGGATTTTTTTTGGAAGAAAAGAAAAGAAGAGAAAAATAGAGAGAATTAACGACGGCGAAGGAGAAGTAGGTGAAGAAGAAAAAGGAAAAGAAATAGTGGAGATTGGCAAGGAAGAAAAAGAAGAAAGTTATGAAGAGGAGGAACGCGAGAAAGAACCTTCCTCGACTATCGCAAAAACTGAGTTTGGGAAACTGGTGATGGAAGCTCAGAAGAAGAAGGAAAATGTGAAGTGTGAGTTTCAAAAAATGAAAGATCAAGCGAAGGGCGTTAAGGCCTTAGTAGAAAAGAATATGGAAAGAAAGTTGAGGGAGCGAGAAGAGCTCCTCAAAGCATCAGAAAAACTAGCTCTCTCTACGGAGAAGATCAAGAGTAAAGAGAAACCTTTTGAAGAGTTTTGTAGGGAGTTTGAAAAAAAAGTTGATGAGATGAGCCCATTGGAAGATAATGTGGGCAAAGAGCGAATAAAAAAGGTAAAGGTGTCAAAAGGCAAGCCAAGAAAGCAAAGGCTCTGCGAGAAGAGGTAAGCCTAGAAGAGGAAAGGGAAGATGTTCTTTTAGAGGACATAAGCAAACTATTCATAATAGAGAAAGAACTCTTCTCATTTAAGGGCCAATTCGCACCTTCCATTGCATCACCCATCAAGGCGTTAGGCTAGCAAGAGTTTTTCAGAAGGGTGAATGCGATAAGACCTAGTATAGTTAACCTATTTTACAATAACAAGTTTAACACCGAGCAACATTACTCCGTTGTAAAAGGAAAGTAGATGAACTATGGGCCAAAAGCTATCAATGCGTAGTATAAACCAGATCAAACTGCAGTGGGATATCCTATTTTCATAAACCCAACAGACCACGACATGCAAGACACATTGAATAAGGCTGCTTGGTCTGAGGAAAAATGAGACATAACCATCAACGAGAAGTACCAACTCTTCCTCCATAACCTTAAGACGGCTGTTAACGTTTGGCTAATGTTTATTAAGAAGAAGATCATGTCTACATGACACGACAGTACAATCTCCTTGGAGAGGATAATGCTGGTATACTGTATCATGGAGGAAATACCAATGGACGTGGATGAGATTATCTGCAAAGACATAGAAGCCTGGTTACAACATCCGCGGGACCCAAACCTTTCCTGCATCTAATTGAAAGGCTTTGTCTGAAAGCATGCCCTGAGCTTGAGTAGTCGCCACAAGTAGCATGCATTAAAGAGGGAATGTGTAATATAGCAAACCTCAATTGCATTCTTTCACTCCACAAGAATAAAGTCACAACCAAAAAATTGAAGAAGCGAGATGAAGCCAGAGCAAAGGCTGGTGCAAAGTGGAGGCAACAAAAGAAAAAGAAAGAGAAGAAGAGAAAAGTGAAGATAGAGAACTTCCTCTAAAGATAAGGAGGAAAGGCGAGGAGGAGGCCTTAAGTTCAAAGAAAAAGAAAATCTTGAAGACTAAGGACTCTGAGGACCCTTTGCCTCATACTTGTGTTATACCCATTACCCCTACACCCACCAGCTCGTCCGATAAATCCAAAACCTCAACTTCAAAGGCCATAATCATTCGCACACCTTCATCATCTCCATCCTGTATGAACTTATGTCCTAAAACTCTTAGATTGTAAATATAATCCATTGACCGTTATTAATAAAGTGTTATTATTGTAATAATTGTAATTGATTATATTATTAGTTTTGTCTTAATAATCAAAATCCAATAAATTAACATTCTAAGATGTTTAATGAGTCTTGATTTGTACGGGTGAGAGTGGCCAAATCATCAATAAGCTTATCATTTTGGGGACAAGACCGAGTGGGGAGCTGGAAATATAATTACACAAAATGGAATTCACTCCTTTCCTACTTTAGGGTAAGTGGATGAGCGTTCCTTTAAATGGTGTCTCTAGGTCTTGATCAAAGGGCCCTACCCTTTCTATAACATAAGAGAGGTTTTTGTTTATTGGTAAGACCATAAACATGTTGTTTATTATAGGAGCGTTGGTATTTAAGGATTAGAGGTAACCTAGGGGTAAAACGATAAATTGACTTAGCTGCTGTTACGAACACTCGTAAAGGACTAACTTACTATTATTGGTTTATATTCATGGACACAAAAATATATCTACAGTGAGTAGAGTTCAAGTGTGAGTCTTTAGTGGAGTGTACACACAATTAACGAATATTGATTAATGTGGTTAGTGAGTTTAGCCAATTAATCTTAGATCGTTGTAGCTTCTGATCTGTAGGTCTATTAGATCCCCTTCCTCGCTTGTAAAGGGTAATGAGATTTATTTATATTGGTTGTAATTTGAAATGTTCAAATTTACTTTGGGAATTAGTATAATGTATAATGATACACTATAATATAAAGTTTATCAAACTTTATTGTATAAATTTAATTTTGGATATGATTCAAAATTAATTTATGAGAGATAAAATATTTGAATGGGTTCAGATATTAATTTATTGTGAATTGGATTCATATTAAAATTATTGGTTATGAGAAAAACTTATATTTGAATATGATTCAAATTTAATTTGAGTTAAATATACGATATTTAATTTAGTTATTAATTAATTGAAGAATTAATTAATAGTTTATTTTTATTTAATTAAATTTGATTTAATTAAATCTATAAGATATTGGAGAGATATTCATTCAAATAAGATTTGAATGAAATATTAATTAAATATGATTTAATGAATTATATTAATATAAATCTATAAGATATTGGAAAGATATTCATTCAAATATGATTTGAATGAAATATTAAGTAAATATGATCTAATTAATTATATAAATCTATAAGATATTGGAGATATATTCATTCAAATGAGATTTGAATGAAATATTAATTAAATATGATTTAATTAATTATTAACTAATTGATTAATCGTTAATTAATTAATAGATTTAATAATAGAATCTCATGATTCTGTCCACTCCTTTTTCTATTTCAAGAAGGAAAGAGAGTTATAATTATCTAGAAGAAAACAGTTTTATTTTACAAATTTATCAAAATAAAAAAATCCAAGGTTTTTGCTTTGCAAAAAGAAAAGAATTTCTCTCAAATACATCTAAACTTTTTTTCATTCCAATTGATTCCCACAAACCAATCTCATCTTAGAGGATAGAAAGGTCTTCGACGGGTGGTGTCCCAACTCGATGATTTGTAGATTTAGAGACGTCAACAAAAGTAAGTTCTCTGTATTTTTTAAATAAAAAAGATACTTATTTTTTGTTTAGAATTTGGATTCTAAATTTTTGCTAATGTACTGGTATTTTGAGATTTCCAAATTAAATTGAGTGATAGTTCTGTAAAATCTTCCGTTGCTATAGGACTTTTATTCCTTCAATTGTTATCCAAAACGCTCAATTCCCCATTGTAGACCAATAAAACCAACCCTTCACAATCCAAATCACCACGCCTTCCCATAACCCAAACTAACTGTCCTCCACGAGGCGAGAACTAGATAACTCTCTCGCCTTAGTGATTATTGACCCAACCAACCAACCATTTGACCAAAAGAGTTCAAGTCAAGAGGAATTTCTGGACTCACTTCAGATCCTACCACATTTCTTTCTAATGCGTTCAGAGAACAAGAAGAGAAAGCGGACAACCCTAACCTATCCAAAAATAAAAAAAATAGAGTCCACAGAGGAGATTATTGATGACCCACTCTAAAGGGCAACACAAATAGACTCTAAGGTAGATGGCAAGATGAAACTCCCCTCGTCGCCAAAAGAAAGTAGTCAGCGTCTGCAGAAAGACAAGGAAAAGGCGGCGAATGAAGACGAAGAAGAAGTGGACGCATATTACACCTTCAAGTTCATTGATGAACACGTGTGCCAATCTATGAAGAGTGGATTTGAAGATGTTACCCAATGCCAGAATAGCCTACATGAATTACATTTGTAAAGTCAAAAGCAATTACGCGATTTAGCACTCAAATTTGACAACGCAAATGCTCATCATCTAGATGAGATTGAAGGACTCAAGGTAACAGTGCAAGAGCTCAAAACGCAAAATATAGAGCTTAAGACACAAAATCAAGTAATCATGAGGATAGAACAATCCTCCAAACGCAATGATGTGAAGTTCAGGGCACATTGGGAGATCTTCATGCGGCAATCTGCATCATCATCTCAGTGCCTGAATTCCTCAAGAGGTGGCAACGCCCTTAACTATTGACGCTAAGGTTGCTAGTAATTATAACCATATCAAAGAACCCATAACAACCTTTTTAAGAAAAATGTGATGACTTTGGTTAAAACAAAATTTTATTTTGTTCGTTAAGAAGGGTATTTGGCCAATATGTTCCTAGTGTCATAAAAAATGAGCCATTATAAAGGTGTAATGTTTCAAGTGCCATGGGGCTAACGACAAGTAGTAGGAATGTCAAGATAAGGGATTTTTGTTGGTATCAAACATGAGGTGTATGGCACATAAGGCACCTAGTACATGTGAGGAAGGGGTCTAAGATAGCGAGGAGAAGGTGTTAAGGACAAGTCATGCAAGCTTGAAATGGAGGGCTAGGTGTCATAAACAAACCATGTAAGACTTTCAATAAATAGGAAACTTTGGAGAAGGAAAGTTTCAAATCTACTTGTGTCATTTTCTTTATTCCACTTGCAAAATCTTCCAAATTATGTCTAGTATTAAGGGTGAGACTGTCGAACCAAAGAGAGTTGGGAAAGAAGGTCACCATCGAGATTGAAGCATAAAAGGTCATTTCTCAAGTAACATTGAGCAGTGTCCACTTTTCAGAGGCTACAAGAAGCATCTCTGAGAGTTTGAAGCTGAAATTTGGAGGTA
Organism: Cucumis variabilis; assembly: GCA_037974545.1. Lineage (NCBI taxonomy): Eukaryota > Viridiplantae > Streptophyta > Magnoliopsida > Cucurbitales > Cucurbitaceae > Cucumis > Cucumis variabilis. The sequence continues at coordinate 17,247,523 of JBBPDI010000003.1, forward strand.
AGATACTTAAGAAATTTTATGCAAGTTTGTAGAAGGAATTTTCTTGATTAGAGCTCTAGATTTTAAGTGATTAAGCTCTAAAGTCAAGTTATGTTTTTCGGCAAAAAACCCAATTTCTAAACATGATACTAAGTGGTTGAGCATCAGGGTGGGGCTGCACACAAGGGGTGTTGGTGGTGCCGAGGGGCATGCCATGCATGTACGGCATCAGGTGTCACAATAATAACGTTTCAACCTCGAGATAGACAATTGTGTGACACTTATTCTAACTCGATGAACAAGTCAGCCGACCAAAATCCAAAAGTCACGGACAAAGTCGAAGTATGATGTAACCTTCCTTGGCGTTCTTGAGAAAGTTTTTTATAAAACGCGAGAAAGAAAGAAATACATTGAAATCGACGTTACAATATACATTGAAGACTGTCAGTTACAAGAGAAAAGGTTTGCTTGCAAAGAGTACGACAATGCTTAGACGGGGATTCAACTACTATGCCTCCCCTATAGTACATTTTGAACATTTTTAGCTCTGGTAGGCTTGCAAATGAAAATGTCAAAATGTTACACCCAAGCTTTATGACTTAAAATGGAAAACTACCTAAACTAGATATAAGACATAGAGATAAGATAAATTGGGAGTATTCGAGCATATGGCCATAGGCAAACACGCTCTGGACAAGGATAACCATGACAAACTCCTCCACTTAAACAGTTGACGTTCCTGTCGACTGGCAAAGTTAGAATCCTTCAATCTTCTACTTTCACGCTTCACAGTCTTTGGTACATCTTTCACTTGTTTCTTCCATGGAGAGGTTCTTCTACTTCGCCATGAAATTGGATATCCTCCTCGTGGGTCTTCGTAAGCTGCTTCTCTAAGCATCCACGCTATTAATGCTTAAGAAAAGTTTGAATATCCAGATTGCAAAAATATTTTTATAAAAAAAATTCCAACATATTATCTTAATACTCCTTTCTGGTGTTATCTGACCCTTCTGATGTAGTTTTAAGTTGGTTTACCGATTGTGACGCACTTCTATCCTTCTAGAGTTTTGGGCATTCTAGAATGCCCATGTTGTTGACAGTAGTAATGTTCTGTAGCTACCTATTTTTATCTTACACAATAATGGCTAAACTTATTTATTTGTTTGTTTGTTTTTAAAAAGGTAAAAAATTAGTAATAACATAATATCTTATAATATTTTATTTTTATCATTTTAGAAAATAAAAATAAATCTATTTATTTTAGAAAATCTTTTAATATCACATTTATCTTATTTGTACTATTTTAAGAAAAAAAGAAATAAATTTGTTTGGAATAAAATCTTCTAATATCACTTTTGACTTACTTATATCATTTTAGGAAAAAAAATCAATTTTAAATAAAAAATCTTTTAATATGCATTTGATTTATTAATTTATTTTCACAAAATCTCAAAATATCTCATTTAATTTATTTTAGGAAAATGAAAATTTATTTTATTTAACATAATATTCAATTTTGATTTTATTCTTATTAATTTTTTCTAATTTGTGGTACACCCGAGTCTATAAATAGGGATCTTTTATCATATGAAAAGGGGAGAATTTCTTGGAAGAAAATTTTCTTTAGGAGGAAAAAATTGCTTAGAGAAAAAATTTGTTAGAGTGAGTTTGTAGAAAGAAAATTTTTAGAGCGAATCTATGCACAAAAAAATTATGCAAAATGTGAGTTTTTCTTATCTTTTTATTACCGTATTGTTTTACTCTTTTTTTTTTTTTACTTTATCTTAAGTAAATCAAATCCTATGTTTAGATAAACTTTGTTGAAGGTTGCATTTGGTAGAGATTTAATCTCAAGGATCTGCACCTCATACAATAAGTAATTTCTTTGGGATTCGAATCCTTTATTTTTATTTTCTTCTCTTCCTATAAGATAGAGAAAAAGAAAAAAAAAATTTAGTATTTTTTTACTACTTTTTTCTCTTTTATCATCTTTTTTTTAAAAAAATCTTTTAACTTTTTTTTTCTCTCTAAAAAAATATGGAGAAAGAAAACGACATAAGAAAAACCTTTTCCCTTGCAACTGACAATCTTTAATGCATATTGTAACTTCGATTTCAATGTATTTCTTTCTTTCTCGCGTTTTATAAACAATTTTTCCAAGAATGTAAAGAAAGGTTACATTATACGTCGACTTTGTCCCTAACTTTCAGATTTTAATCAGCTGATTTGTTCATCAATTTAGAATAAGTGCCACACAATCGTCCGTCCTGAGGTTGAAACGCTACGATTGTGACACACAGCAGGCCCGTCGCCTATGCCTGTGCGCCCAACCGACCATTTTAGATATTTTTTTGGTGTTTTTGTCAATTTTGCTTAGGGTTTTGATATTTTCTTATTATTATGGATTAATTAGAATATAAAAACCATATTTTTCAGAAAAATGATATTTGGTGAAATTTCTCGAGCTACAGAAGAAATCAAGTAAGTGAGTAAAATTGGTTTGAAAATGTCATTTGATACCATGGTTTAAAGCTTACCAGCATTAGTTTGTGAGTATTTTATCCTGAATGATTTCAAAGGAAATTTAAAATTTTGATTACATTTAAAGACTTTCTTAAATGTATGTTTATGGTGCAAGTACTATACAATTACCTCTGAATGTGCACGTATGGTTTCCAATCCAATTACTGATGTGAAGGCTTTATAGAGGGACCTAATGCGATTACGTCAGCGAAGACCAAAACCTATGGAAAAAAAAGGGTTAAGTAATATTTGACCTTTGTTATGAATGTATAGTAGGAGATTGGTATAATGTATTTAAATGTGATGGATGTTTGAAGAATCTTATGAAAAGTTTCTAAAGGATTTAATATACTATGTTCTAATGACTCCTATATTTGCATTAAAAAACATCGAGCATAACTATTTGAAAATTTATGTTTTGAAAATATTGCTCACTAGACATTTTAAACTCATTCTTTCAAAATGTTTTCTCACTTTCCAAGTAAGGATCATGTTCAATGAGCTGAGCTTATTGCTGCTATATCGATCGATCTCTTAGTGGGAGTTACAAATTATTATGGTTAAGTACTATTAAGTAGAGAAGAATTAAATAAGTTAAATTCGTATAAGTAGCATTATGTCTTATTATTTGTTGTATTGAGATGGGCTGCACTTAGATTTTTTTTAATATTAGAATGAAATTTATGATTCCGTTGCATTGTAAAAAATTGAAGAAATATAGTCGGCAAGTACCATCAAGGTAAGGAATGATATCGGTTGACTTCACGTCGTCTCACAAGTTGAGAGTAGGAGTTTCTATGCACTCTCACGTGTCTCACATATGCACTCACAACTAACTCCATACTGACAGCTCATACTTCACATTGTCATCTTATATTGTCATTTGACACATGGCAATATAAAAGTTAATGAATATGTGAAAGGTTGGAGATATTAAAAGGAATAAACAAAGAAGTTTCCTCTTATTGGGATTAACAGTTAAATTTAAAAACCACTGAAAACTTATACGTGAAATTTGAAGATATCAAGGAACAAGGATAACAAGGAAGTATATAGAGAATGTAAAAACTATTATTTAGAATTGGTTAAAATCTTATTTTGGTCCTTAAAAGTGTTTTGATCCTCAAATTTTTTTAAAAAAATTCACTTTGGTCTTTATCGTTAGAATTTCATTAACTAAAATGTGACTTCTATATCATTATTGGAATATATATTCAACATATTAACTAAACTGATAAATAACAAGAAAAAAACTTGTTAATTTATTTTATAAATCTTTTATACTGACACAAAAATATAATTAACACTTAGTTTGATAAACCCAAATTAAAAACTAATTGCTCCTTCTCTAAAACTTTAATCTCTCGCATTCCCTCTCAGCTCTCCAACCTCTATTTATTTTCTTCAAATTGGGAGATTAAACAAACAAAATAGAACTAACATATCTATGTTAACCTCTATGACGATGTAAAATAAACTAGAAAAATAAAGTAATTACAATACAGGTATAAAATAAACCTACAAAATTGCAAACAAATATTCTTACAATATATCACAAAAACTTAAAAAAAAAAAAAGAAGAAGAAGAAGAAAAAGAAGAAAGAATCCGAAGGAAGAGAAAAAAATACCTCAATGAATCACAAGATATCCCAATCTTAAGGCACTAAAAAAATTTGTATGTAGATGTATTGCATCTAGCACATGGGTTGAAAAAGTGAAATAGAATAACAATGCACCAAAACGGTGATAATTAAAACTTTGAAGTCAAAGTGACTTTTTGAGTTTTTAGATAAAACATCAATTTATAGAACCTTTAATTAAAAATTAAAACCTTATATTATTATGAGTGATAATCTTATTTGGTAACCTAGTCATCCAAATATGAAAGCCACATCATCATTCTTTTAGAAAGTTGACAGAATCTTAGATTAAACTATCACACCTCCTCCTAGACCACCTACTCTCAGCCTGAAAGACGGCATGAAGCCAACATATCGTTCTTTTACTCAATGATACTTCTGACCCTACTAGGACTATAACTAAACAAATTTAAAACATAACATACAACGAAAATAAACAGGCTTATACATTTATGTCGTGAAATCTAAAACACAATTGCGAGTCTAATATAGACATAAATACAATAGTCATATTGTCAAAGTTACTAATACAAACTCTTAACAATAACCCACATCTAGCACTTCTAATACAAACTATGTACAGACAAGAACAAACTAGCTAATACTCTCAAAAGACTAGCAAATAAGCAGTCCAAAGATAGTTAGAAAGTAAGAAAAACATGTTTTGAAAGTAGGAGCTAAATCTCAATGAGTAACTAATTTTAGTTAAATACTAAACATGATAAAATAAATTATAAGTTATCAAACCATTCTCATAAATACTTTTCAATAAAGTAAAGCAAATATATGTTTCTCAAACTCAAACAGTTTATCTCAAATATTCTCTTTCATTTGCTATACCACAAATCTCTATCTACAAAACGATAGAAAATCTAAGCATGGAAATCCTATCTCGTAATACGATACTTACGAGACAAAAATTTATGCATCAGTAGTGTCATATCTCGTTATAGCTACTACAAGATGGAAAATTTAAGCGTCCGTAAAGGCTCTCATCTCTAACCTAGTACTAGTGATGGAAAATCTAGGTATCTACTAAATACCATCATCAAAGGATCTCTATGCATAGGAACATCTCCTTGAAGAGTTGCTATATATCTCAGAACAACTTAGATATAGACTAAAACATTCTAAAACGTTTCATATTGTGAAATCATAATCTATAAATCGTTCTTGCATTTAGAAAATCACAAGTACTAAATATGCTTTGCTAACACAATCAGTAAACTCAACTATTATGTTCAAACATGCTTTCAACTTCCTCACATTTTAAATGCATAATTTTTAAATCTAATTATGAATCAGTAAAATTCAAACATTATTTCAAAGCATATTTTAAATATTGACTAGTAAAATGTGTTTCAAAACTACTATAAAAATTGGTTTTCTCACTCACAATTTTAAGCTAGCTCACACGATAAGGGACGCACTTTAGTTGCGACCAGAATGTGTGTGGTACCTCATTGTAAGTTTAGCACGCTGCACGCATGGATATTTTCATGACCAAAGAAATAATTAAGGATTAAATGTAAATTTTTCAGATCAAGGAGGCTTTAAATGAATTTTTTCGACCAAGGATCCGTTCAAGTACAGTAAGTAACACATTAATTTAAAAGATATTTATTAAGCATGATTTTCAAGTTATTTTGTTCAAAGATATGATTTATGATAAGTGATTATTGAACTAATGTTTCAAGCTATACTATGTTTGAATGATTTACTGATGAAAGCAAAGTAAATATTTTAATGTTTTCAATATGTTTTATCCTAGCTCGAATATTCCATGAGACCTATTGTATACATGTGGTTAACTCCATATTGATGGTAGGGTTGGCAAGCCTATAATTTATGGGCCATCAGGAAGGGTATATATTTATGCCTTAAAGGAGGAGGATTACAGTGAAAGTTGTTTCCTATTGATTACTCAGTCTTAGAATGAAGAAGTTTAATACTGCCTGTGGCTATAGATCATGTTTTCCAAAAGCCATTAAAAGTTCAATGTTTCAAGTATCATGTGATAAAATGATTGTTTATTGATAAATGTTATTTAAGTTTCAATTTTATGTTAAACTGTTTATGAAAACTTGTTTTATAAAATTGTTGCTCTCACGAAGTCTTTTCACTTACTCTTGCCAAATGTTTTCTCTTTTCAGGTACAGATTGTGAATCTCTGTGTGCTGAACTTACTACTGGCACGTCAATTTAGTTTTCAATCATGAAAGGAAATGGTTTATTAAAATTATCATGTTTTATGAAAATTTATATTTCTATGTCTTATATACTTTACTTGGTATTTATATAAGTTATTTTCAAATGGATTACACTACGGTTTCTAAGTTATTTCTAGGTTCAAAGAATTTTACTTTTTATGTTTTCGAGTAAAGATTAGTTGAAATTGTTTCAGAGGTGAATGATTTCAATTGACATCATGCCACCTTTCGGATATAGAGCAGGTGTTCTGGAAGGAGATGTGACAAATGATATTAGAGCACAAGCTTTTTCATAGGAAATAGAAAAGTAGAATTTAACTTAAATTTTAAATAAAAAAAAAAATTGGCTAGCAAAGTAAGTAAGCAACGACTGAAGCACAATCTTGTCAAAAACTATGTAAGAAAAAGTTTTTATTATTTAATGTTGAGCACTAAGAAAAGAAAAACATTTATCACTCACAAATCTATGGAAAACCATAATACAAGAGGGAGATTAGAAATTTATGGGGTAGAGATGTTTAGGGGATCTATCTATCCCACTGAAGCAGAAGAGTGGTTGCATCGGGTTAGGAAATGTTTTGAAATAATTGACTGTGAAAAAATGTAAAGGTTATGTTAGTTGAAACGATGCTTCTAGATAAAGCAGGAGAGTGGTAGTTTACGCTGAAGAAGGACTTGACGAAGGAAGCAAGCTCGGACTGGGAGTTAATCCAAAAGATGTACGAGAGAGAACTTTTCTCAAAACACTATTGGAAGATGAGATTAAGAGAAATAGAAGAAGAAAGTAAACAAGAATCTGTAGAATCACATTCAGTAGAAGAGGTCACATCAAAGTTAGAAAGGAAGAAACAATGCTACAAGTGTAAGAAATTTCATCTAAGGAAAATGTTATATAGATGAGGTGGTATGTTTCTATTGTCATTAAAGAGGACATTTCAGGAATGATTGTTTAGCTTTTAAGTTGGACTAGCAGGTAGAAATAGGGGTAGGGATTGTAGCCCAAACAACTCGTCAACAAGTAGCATCATCAAGGGAGAGAATAAACTTCGTTAGTTTGTAGAAAGAAAAAAAATGGTGTAAACATTGTGTGTTTGATGTTTTTTTTTCTTATGTAAGATAGTATGTAAATTATGGGTAAAGGCTCGATAACATAAATAATTGCTTCTTTGGTTGTTAAAGTAAGATAGTTGGACTAAGATATTAATCATTGCAGAAAATAAGAATGTCTCACAACACAAAAAGAGGAAAAACAAAGATGGCTACAACACCCATGGAAGAGGACCATACTCTAAAAACAAAATCAAGTACGAGACAACAATATCTAGGAATGAGAGGAGTTAACAAGGAATGTTCCAGAAATTTGTGGAATCCAGAGTTATCAACAGATGTTCCAGATTGTGAATCTCCATGTTTCGTGGACCTGCCAGGTCAAGTTAGTTTTCAATCATGAAAGAAAATGATTTATTAAAAGTATCATTATGTTTTATGACAATTTATATTTCCATGTCTTATCTACTTTACTTGGTATTTATAAAAGTCATTTTCAAATGAGTTACACTAACGTTTCTAAGTTATTTCTAGGTTTAAAGACTTTTACTGATAAATGTTTTATGTTTTCAAGTAAGGGTCAGCTGAAATTGTTTAAGAGGTGAATGATTTCAATTCACATCATGCCACCTTTCGAATCCAAAGCAGATGTTCCTAAAGGGGTGTGACAAATCATCTCGCCAAACACATAGTTAGTTCTTCTCGCCTAGCCATCAACACCTATGCTAACCTATGAATCATCCTTCAGAAAGTCCAATGTTGTTGAGCAATCTAAAATGCCTAGACTTTTTCTCAGAGGTTATTTTCATGGTTTGGCCGCCTAGCATGTGAACCAAACGCCTATAGCTTTTGAAGTTCTTAATCATCACTTGGTCATTCAATAGATGTCATTATATTTAGAGGTTTTTTATGTACTTTGCCCATCTAACCTCGCTAAACATCTAGCCTCTTCTTTTGGTACTTAGCCAATTTTCCAACTTTTCCTTCCTTTGACCTAAATATAAAACCTTGGACATTTTCAAGGATTTTATCTTTTCCTTTAAATGTCATTTCTTATTTTTGTCAAATCTTAAAAAGTAACAATGGTTTTAGTTACATCATAAAAAGTACGTCATTTTAAGCTTACCATAGAAAGACACGATTATTCAGAGTTCTAATTCTTGATTTTGGTTTGCTTGTCAAGCCGTGAGAAAATAGATTGAGTTTACAGACCAGGAAACTAACTAGCTCAAAATTGTTGGTGACAAAATGATTTTTTAAAGTGGTTGCTTAACATGTTTTACTAATTTACAAAATATGTGCTTAAATTGTTAGAAAGCTAAAAGGATGTTTGAGTAAAGTCGTTGTGTTTGCTGAATGTGTTAGAAAAACTTATTTAGAACTTGTGATTTGCATAATGTAAGAACGATTTATAAACATGCTACTAAGTTTGAGATTATGATTTCACAGTATGAAACGTTTTAGCATGTTTTTAGTCTATACCTGAGTAATTCTGAGATATATAGCGACCCTTCGAAGCAGATTTTTCTATGCACAAAGGTCATTTGATGATGGTATTCAGTAGATAACTAGATTTTTCATCACTGGTACTAGATTAAAGATGAGGGTCTCTAGATTGCCTAGATTTTTCTTCTCGTAATAGCTATAACGAGATAGGACACTACTGTGCCTAGATTTCCGTCTCGTAAGTATCGTATCACAGAATAGGATTTCCATGCCTAGATTTTCGTCCCGTAGATACACAAAGATTTGTGGTATAGCAAATGAAAGAGAATATTTGAGGAAAACTGTTTGAGTTTAAAAAACATATATAATCGATTTTGTTTGGGTGTAAATATGATGGATAGAGTTTTTGAATTCATCTCAATATACTTCTTAAATGTTGGATGTACTTTCTTCTTGACTATTAGGGGATTGGGATAAAATTTGTGGAATGGTTGAATTGAGTTCTTGATTTATTACTGTGACAGATTATTTTCTTTTGTAGGTTTTTTGTCCCACCAATTGATTTAGTATGATCGAAAAAGGTAGGAGATAGTCATTCGTTTTTGTAATTGAGTAAGTAGTTTGTTTTTCTAATTGAGTAAATTCAACAGAATATCATGTCGAAAAATAGTTTAAAATCCAATTGGATTAAAAGAGAAGTAAAATATTATTTGAAAAGAATTTAAAACTTTCAAATTTTTGATATGGTACAATGGCTTCATTTAGGCCAAATATAATCCACCAAAAATTTTGAACACATGTTTTGTCAAACATAACCAACCTAAGAATGATTAAAATTATTTAACATAACAAATAGGAATAGGTTTGTGAGAGAAATTGATGTGCAAATCCTTTCTGTAAAAACATTTCGATTTCATTTGGTTGGAGTTAAAACTCTACAATTCTAAAATAAACTTATAGAATTAAAAACGGTTTTTGAGTTATCTCAGGAAAGAAAATTTCTAAAAAAATTGGCTCTATGATTGTAATGTAAGAGGTTTGGGTTTTGTTACGATAAGATGGAGATGATGGCGTACTATAATCAAAAGATTCATTTAGAAAGAAGTAATAATTTCTAAGTTTTGAGAGTTTGATTTGATGATGGCTTTGGCATAAGTAAATAGAAGAAGCAGATGATTCTTCAATTTTATTGGAGTTTAAGAGTTGTAAGGCAAAAGGTATCCCAAGATTTGAAGTTTATTTGATAATAGTATTGGTTGAGGATTTCCTTTTTCAGTCCTACAAATTAGAATGCTTGAGAGTGTGAAGTTAGAGTTCAACAAG
>JBBPDI010000003.1:17276774-17294943 GCA_037974545.1 Cucumis variabilis
AAGCTACAACGATATGAGATTAATTGGCTAAACTCATTAACCACATTAATCAATATTCATTAACTGTATGTACACTCTACTAAAGACTCACAGCTGAATAACTCATATTCCTAGGGCTCCTAACTACCGTAGTTTGGTCAAGGATTCATTAACTAACATAATTCATCCCGTAAGTGTGGTCCTACCATTTTTAGATTCTAGAGGTATGCTGCAACTGGGTATCGAAAAGAAAGACAATGGTTGAAGATTAACCTATGAAACCTTATCAATTTATGGAGTTTTCGTTGTTCCAACTTCGATAATCAGGACCTCCGAAGGGATGGTCGCTCTAGGACGACATGAAAACGGATCATAGAAAGCTCACGATGCAACCTAATGGAGGAGATTGTAGGATACATTAACATACGTCCTTCTCCCACTTAGTATAAACATTTTCCCTATTCACTTTGTTATTAACTCATACAAATACTATCCGAAGGAAGGTTGGTTCCAAGGCGACATGAAACCGAGTATGAATCTCACGTGTGAACTCTTAGGGACGTGAGAACAAAAAATTGATATTTCATATATATCATTTTTCTTCCACTAAAATAGTTTAGGGCTTGTTGTACTTAGCTAAATTTTGTCTAAATGAATTTATCTAAGTTTATTCTTATTATAATTCTTATAATAAAATTTTACTCAAAAGTTTAGGTATATTAAACCATTTAATTTACCTAGCGCATCTCATGCTTAATAGGATTAAGGTTAATTCAACGTCAGTTCCTAATCAGTTCCCAGGTAGGAGATGTTCCGTAAATCATGAACTTAAGTACCCCTAGCCTTAGACAGAACTTTAACGGTGGAGTTCCCTTATAATCTTAAATCCTATTTACTCTTAAAGTTTCTAGGTGTATTAAACAATTTAATTTACCTTGTGACATCTTATGCTAATAGAAAGAAGATTAATTCAACGTCGATTTCGGCTCAGTTCCCAGGTAGAAGGCTTCCGTAAACTGTCAACTTAAGTACCTTATCGGTGGAACTCCCTTATAACCTTAAATCTTATTTGTTCTACTTAGTTTCATTAAACTAAAAATAAGACATAATTCTAATCCTATTAGAATTAATGTGATCTTAGGTATATTTAATTTTAAACAATTTAAAATTAAACCAAAATAATCCTAAGATCCTATGTTTGCATGCAACTCTTTATTATAGGTTGACGGTTTCTAATTACAAAATTTTATAACTATTATAAAATTAATTAATTAGTCATATGATATGCATACTATGGTTTAATTAATTAAAACAAAATTTCACTAAGAAAAATAAACCATCCAATAATAAATTACAATAATTAAGCTTTAAAATATCCTAAAATTGCTTTCAAAGCTCCAAAACCACTCTTAAAACATACAAAAAGCTTCAAAACAGGTCAAAAACCTTGAACTAGTCCTAAAATGAAAGAATCAGCCCAAAGAAGTGAAGAAGGGACCAAAAAAAAATTAAAACTTGGCCCAAAAATCAGCTGAACCGACCCAAAAATTGAACCAGAGTCGTCCAAATGCCGAGACGAGCCACCAACTATGCCTCTCCCTTTGATGCGAACATCATAATGGCGTCAGTGCCTCTTCAACTTGACACGTGCGATTTTTTTTTTGTGTAAATTCTCTCTTTGGAGGCCTTTCGGTGGTCTGGGCGAATTTGGTACCGTTTTCTCACAAAGATGTCACGAATGCAAAATCAGACTCTAATTTACAAGATTTACAATTAAAAATGCCCCAAAACCAAGGAGCCTTTACATGATCTTATCAAAGAAAGTATAAATCTATGACAAAATTTTATAAAAATCATTCAATTGCAAACTACGTTCATAATGCAAATTTTAAAATTTCGAATTAAAATTTGATACTAATACCAATTGAAGAGATAAAAGCCCTGTGACAGTGGAATATTGGAAATCTCAAAATACCAGGTCATTGACAAAAATAGTTAAGAAACTAGTTTTTTTATTAAGACTTAAAGACTAACCATGGTTTCTAATTATAGATTAGAGAAAGAAAACCTTACTTGTTTATGTTTTTGAATCTACAAGGTAATTCTTCAAATTGGGACACTACCCGTCGGAGACATTCCTATAATCTGGGATGAGATTGGTTTGTGGGAACCAATTGTGATGGAAAAAATATTTAGAGAGAAACTATTTTCTTTTTGCTGAGAGCAAAAATATTGACTTTTTTTCTTGATTAATTGATTAAAGAAAATTGTTTTCTTTTAGATATTCTAGATATTTATAACTCTCTTTCCTTCTTGGAGTAGGAAAGGAATTGGAGAAAATCATGTGATTCTATTAATTTAAAAAATAGTAAATTAATATAAATTTCAAATATACTAATTAATTAACCATTAATCAATTAGTTACTAATTAATTAAATCATATTTAATTAGTATTTCATTTAAATCTTCCTTAATGAATATCTCTCCAATATCTTATAGATTTATATTAATTTAACTAAAATAAATTTAATTAAATAAAATAAAACTAAACTATTAATTAATTTTCCAATTAATTAATATCTAAATTAAATATATTATATTTAACTTAAATAAAATTTGAATCATATTCAAATATAAGTTTCTCTCAAAACCAATAATTTTAACAAGAATCCAATTCACATTAAATTAAGAGGCATTTTTAAAAATAGCAAAATAAATTAAATATTTACAAGTTTTAGCAAAATTTTGGATTCTATCACTGATAGTCTTCTATCACTATAGCATATTAATAACTATTAGTGATAGAATTTGTTATAGGTTGTAAATATTTCGGAAAATTTGTTGTTTTTGAAAATCTCTCTTAAATTAATATTTGAACTCATTCAAATATTTTATCTCTCGTAAATTAATTTTGAATCATATCCAAAATTAAATTTATATAATAAAGTTTGTAAACTTTATATTAGAATGTATCACTATACATTAAACTAATTCCCAAAGTAATTTTGAACATTTTAAATTACAACCAATATAAATAAATCTGATTATCCTTTACGAGCTAGGAAGGAGACCTAATGGATCTATTTATCAGAAGCTACAATGATCTGAGATTAATTCGCTGAACTCATTAACCACATTAATCAATATTTGTTAAGTGTGTGTACACTCTACTAAAGACTCACAGTTGAACTCTTTTCACTGTAGATATATTTCTGTGTCAATGGATATAGACCAATAACAGTAAGTTAGTCCTTCACGAGTGTTCGTAACACCAGTTGGGTCAATTTACCGTTTTACCTCTGGGTTACCTCTAATCATTAAATATCAGTGCTCCTCCAATGAACAATTTGTTTATGGTCCTACCAATAAACAGAAACCTATCTCGTGCCATAGAAAGAGTAGGGCCCTTTATTCAAGTCCTGCAGACACCATTTAAGGGAATACTTATTTACTTACCCTAAAGTAGGAAATGGGTGAATTACATCTTGTGTAATTATATTTCTAGCTCTCTACTCAATCTTATCCTTAAAATGATAAGCTTATTGAGTCGATGATCTAGCCACTCTCACCCAAACAAATCAAAGGACAATCCCTCACGAACAGGAGTTCTTAATACACTTAGGATTAAGACTAAATTACCTACGTCATCCTAATGAAATAGAAAGTTAACTAGTTAACGAAGTTACATCCAGTGGTTACTATTTCGCGATCTGATCTTATGTAAACTCATTGCATAGGATACCTTACTCGTATGTCAACTACACAAACGCGTTGGATCATTGTGTTTGTATCATTTACAAAGTGAGTCATATCCATTGTGTTACCAGGATAAGGTACCCAGTCTTATCCCTATACTATAGACCCTTTAAGCTTATCTCAAACATTGATCCTTGTATGTCTCTACATACTGTTCAAGACTCATTAAACAACTTAAGATGTTAGTTTATTGGATTTTGGTTATTAAGACAAAACTAATAATATAATCAATAACAATAATTACAATAATAACACTTTATTAACAATGATCAATGGATTATATTTATAATCTACAAATTTTAGGACATAAATCCCAACAGTAACATGGAAATTAAAGACATGACTTGCTCGCCGCACAAGTTTACATAACAACTTATCTTTTCTTTCTTTACTTGACTTCTACGCTTGAAAATCATTTTTTACTTAGTTTCAACACCTGAAAACCTTTGGAGGGAAAACTTAAAGCATAAGTCAAATACTTAATGAGTGATGGGCTTAGAAAATACCTTTTTAGGGAATATAACAAGTTGAATAACAACAACCATCTTAATCTCATGAACAGAGGTATTGATTGAATCAACATAAACTTTCACTATAAATTACAAACACAACAATAACAAACAATTCCACATGTTTAATCCATCAAACATTCATCATTCATTGTCGGGACCTAGGATTATCTCGTCCACATCAAATCCCTTAGACTTGGCATTAATTTCACCAACGTTTATCCAATTAGACTTGGGATTCGATTCACCAGCATCACACGTTAAACTTGAGATTTCCACCGAGCATCTTGCAATAGATTTGGGAATTATACCAGTGTCTTGTAGCATTCCTTCTCATTTCAGATCTAGGATTTGCTTTCACCAGCATCTCATCACCTAGATCTGAGATTCACCTCACCAGCATCTTCTGATAGAATTGGAATTCGCTTTCATTAGTGTCTCACAAATTCATTCCACACTTAGACTTGGGATTCCCTTCACCAACATCTAGCTTTCAAGTACACAACTCATTCTCGCATAGATCTGGGATTCACTTCACCAGCATTTATCCACCTAGACTTGGGGATTCACTTCCACTAGTGTCTCGCATTAAACTTGAAATTTCCACTAGTGTCTTGAGATAGATGAACAGTACCATATATTACACAATCATCACTTGTTTACTTATGAAACCACTTATAAACATTTATTTATTTATAAAAAAAATCATTCACATAAATACTTAGCCTCAAGTCTTCCTCCCTTTTGCTTTCAGCTTTCTCTTCTCGTCCAACAGTTTCTTCATTCGGCCTTTTCGACACTCAAAACCTTTTCTTAGCAATTTATCAGAGTATCTAGCATCTTATATCCTTTTCTTCCAACCTTTGGGTCCTATGTATAGTGACCTTTCACATCAATGGATCATTTTCACGCTTTCCACGTGTCACTTTACCCTTTACACTATACAGCCAAGTTCAACTCGATATGTAAGCCAATCTCGATTAGACATTTTTCTTTTGATGCCAACCTTATCTCTTTGGAATGCTCAATCAATCTAACTTTCTTTTCGAGAAATGACAGACATTTACTTTCCTTAGAGGGTCGTCTAGTCTTTTCAACAGAACACCTACTTCATCTCAACATACTTGGTATAGGTACTTCTCCTCGCCTTACCATTCAAACACCTAGTTCTTAGCATCTAGCGCATGCTTCTTCTTTAACAATTTCCTTATTATGTTACTTACTCTAGCGGGATAGCACTTGGGCTCAAATATTTCTCTTCGTGTCATCTTTTCTCCTATCTTATCATTTCTCCACGTAATGCCTCATCTATATGTAGTCAAATAATCTCATGCAATGAGGCTCCTCTTTAATAAGACTTCCTTTTCGGATCAAGGCCTCTCATATACTGTATAGAATTTATATCAATTGAAGTTTTAAGTAGACTTTATGACTAAGTGTGATAGAAATTCTTTGTACATGATCGATCCTGGCTTACCAAGGAAACCTCTCGCATTGCTTATACTCAGACAAGCAGGAGGAAAACTTGTACTAAATGTTGATCAATATGCATTTAAATGCACATAGATAGGAGATGCACCTTTTATCGCATAACCGTAACCTAGACGCCAACTATGTCGCATCATTAGAACCCATCATGGCATTTCTACAAATGGGTTTAATAACAAAAACAATAACATAAAAATAAATCAAGCAGATTTTAAATTTCTTTTTATTTGAGGTACATACAAGACATTCTTAAGTATGATATATCTATATTCAAAATACAACTTCTTCAGTTGCTTCAGCTGAGACCTTCTCTCATGTTTCAACCTTGAGAATAATATAATCTTTCCTTCTGAAAGCCTTTTTCAAGAAGTATTTTCCTGAAAGGAGAAGCAAATATAGTTAGTTGCACCTACATCTAGTGTCCAGATTGATTTTTCATATTTCACTAACCATGTTTCAACAACTAGTAAATCATATTTACCTTGTGTTTCCTTCTCTTCCCTTTTATCTATAAGGTACTTTGGATAGTTCCTTAACTAGTGCTCATTCTGGTCACAGTGGCAACACTTACCTTTTTCTACAACTTTCTTTCCCTTGTCCCGCTTGGAAGTCTTCCCCTTTTCCTTTTTCTTTATTTGAGCATTTGGTTTTAAGGGTCCAACTTTGTTTTTATGGGACAATTCTCTTGAAAACTTCCTTTTTATGGTAGCAACATTTTCTTCCACTTGCTTCTCCTTACCCATAGTAAGATTCTAGAATCACTGGAGTTTGTTCAGAAGGATTGTCAGATTAAACTCTATCTTGTTCAAAGACACATTCGTCTGAAATGGTTTAAAGTTCTTCCAAAGAGATTCTAAGATAAAGCTAACCTGATTATCCTCATCGATGGCACTACCATTTACTTCAGCGATGTTGAAGAGCACGATCATGTCCAAGACATGTTCTCTAATAGAGGTCCCCTCCTTCATTCGCTTTGTGTAAATGTATTTGATTTCTTTGTGTCTTAGGGAACATGTTGGTTACCCAAATATTTCTCTCAATGAATCCACAATCTCTTTAGTCCTGGCTAAGGATTCATGTTTCTTTGCCAAACATCAGACGTGTTGGAAAGAATATAGAAATGGGTTTTTTCATTAGCCTTCACCCATCGATCATATGCTTTTTGACTAGTTCAGTTAGCATTAGAGGAAGGGGTTTGAGGGCATTCCTCAGTTAAAATAAATCTTAAATCGTCAACCAATAGCATCGTGTTAAGATTTAATTTCTATGTCACATAATTATTGCCATTAAGTTTTTTGGAAGTTAAAAGTTGAATTATTGAGCTATTCATGCTGAAAAAACACTTATAAAACTATAATCATATAGAAAACAATCAAGTTTAGCAATTACTAATCATGTACCCTTCCTTATTTGTATTTTGCAACGATATTTCAAAGGTTTAAAATAACCTCCACCGAATGGTAGTTGATTATTTCTCCTTTATAGCACTTAGTTATCGCTACTTTGGTCGAGAATATACTAACAACTTTGAAATTCTTGTAAGTGTAACCCATCATCTTAGAGATCAGAATCAATATGCTCTCAAAAGTGGAAAGTCAATATGAAAATAGATCTTAGAAAACCTAGCCATATTTGGAGTTAACGGTGTTTTGAATCCTATAATACAACCCTTTGAAGGAAACACTGCTCTATAGCAGACAAGCAGGCACATTATAGGAATCTCATGGTGCGATCTAATGAAAGAGACTGTGGGATGTGTTGTCACATATCCTTTACTCACTTACTATGAACTACTTCCCCTATTTACCTTGATATTGATCCATGCAAACACTCTCTGAAGGGAGTCTGCTCCTATGCACAACCTAAAGTACTGGATGGACCTGTCAATGTTAACTACCAACCACTTGGTAGAACAAGATTTAGTAGTTATGATCATAGAAGTTAATGTGATTAAGGGGTCTAAAGGTTGGTGGCTAGATACGGGTGCATCTCGCTATGTCGGTCATGACCTTAGTTTATTTAGAAAATGTAATGAGATCAAGGATAAAAATATTCTCCTAAGAGATCATCACACAACCAAGGTGATCGGCGTTAGAGAAGTAAAATTGAAATTCACATCTGGCAAGACGCTTGTGCTGAAAGAAGTTCTGCATACTCCATAAATTCGAAAGAATTTTGTTTTCGAATATCTCCTCAACAAGGCTAGCTTCACACAAACTATACGATTAGACTTGTTTACTTTAACTAAAAACATTATTTAAGTTAAACTTGGAAATTAATAAGACATTATCTTCTGCTTACATGTTATCTACTTTTAATGTTTGTCATCCTAGACTCTGTCATGTTAATTAAAAAACTAATTAGCAACATGAGTAGGTCGAATCTTATTCCTAGCTTAGTTATCTTTGCATGATTTTGAGAAAACGTTAATAAAAGACTAATTAGCAACATGAGTAGGTTGAATCTTATTCCTAGCTAAGTTATCTTTGCATGATTTTGAGAAATATGTATCAGTTTAGCAAAAGAATTAAGGGGGCGTTTGGCGCGCAGGTTCAGAATCAAATGCCTGAAAATTAAATGACTGTAGGCTTATTTGATGGGGTTCAGATGCCTGGAAATTATAGATGTCTGTGTTTGGAGTGCAACAATTGGTAATCTATTCTTTTTTTTTTTTTTGTCAATGGTACAATTTAAATTTATCATGTATAAAACATTTAATTGATTTTGTTAATATTTTGTACATATAATTCAATTTCTTGACTTATTGATTTTCACGACAATAATGTAAAAAAACAAAATGTTTAGCATTCAATAACAATAATTTTAATTACAGTTGCATTAACATGAATGGTCAAATTACGATTATTACAAACTATGTACAAAATATAACAAGTTATGTACTCGGATGGAGTTTACAAAAGTTTCAGTTAAGCAAAACATTAAAAAGTGTATAATAGCTAGGTTTCAAAATAAGCATCGCAAAAGGGTCGTGCAAAAGTGAAAGTCAAATAGAGTTACATTTAGTGATAGTTATGGTTTCCTTCCTCTTATGCACATGGAATGTAATATTTAAACCGCTTTATCAAAGGAGTTTAAATAAAAATGAGTTTTTTATTTTTGAAAAAAAAAACACTTTTTTCTTAAGTCAATCCAAATAAGTCCTAAGTTTTCTAGTTAGAGTGACCAAAGAAAAAAAATGAAAAATGTATATTTAAATCCTATTTTGTACTCTAGGTATAATATACTCTTAAATTTTAAAATTATTTATAATCGTGTGTTTTAAAATTAAATTATGTGTCAAATATATTCAAAATTTAAGCTTTTGCCATTTATTTTCCTTAAGTTTTACTAGGGAAGGACATTTATATTTTCTCCATAGAAAAAATGATAAAACAAAGATTAAAAGGAAAGTTCAAATGTGTTCATTTATTTTTATTCTTTGAACAAAAATGTAACATTTATTTTTTATTTGAGTAATAAAAAAATTCTTTTTATTTTACTGATAAAAAAATAAAGAAATTCTATATTTATTTGATCAAAACTATAAAAAATTACACTAACTATTTTGACTAAACAAATCTTATTTAATACATAAAATTATAAACAAATTTTTAATCTTTTTGAGTCAAACCAACTCAAATTATTTCAATCTTTAATTTATTTTAGTTGTCATCCAAAAATTAAATTATAGAAATAATTTCTATAATTTTTAAAATGGAAGTGAAATTACTTGTTTAAAATTGAGAAGTAAAATTTAAATTAAAAAAAAATCATGAATTTACACCACATGTTAAGCCCATAATTTTACACCGTGGGCCAAATATGAGCTTGACATCAAATGCCAAGCTCACTTGATTCCAAGTCAGGAGGCCAAATAGCCCCTAAGAAACTTCGTAGTGATAGTGGAACTGAATATGATTAAGTTGCTTTCAATGAGTTTTATAACTCAAAAGGAATTAATAATATATGAAACAACTGCACCTTATTCTTCTGAAATGAATGGAAAAGTAGAAAGGAAGAATAGAACACTAACTGAGTTAGTAGTTGCTATCTTACTTGAATCAGGAGTAGCGTGATCTTGGTTGGGTGAAATAATTAAAAATTTCAATTATGTTCTTAATAGAATTCCTAAATCAAACAGCAAACATATGAAGTCCTTAAGAATAAAACACCAAACTTGTCTTATTCTAGAACTTGGGGTTGTTTAGCCTATGTTAGGATACCTAATCCAAAAAGAAGAAAACTAGCTAGTAGAGCCTATGAATGTGTCTTCATATGATACGTTGAAAACAGTAAACTCTATAGGTTCTATGACTTAGAGAACAAAGTAATCATAGAATCAAATGACGTATATTTTTTCGAGGAAAGATTTCTTTTAAATCTAGAAATAATGGGGGCTTAAATAGTTAATCTAGTAGGGGCTTAAGTTTAAGTAGTCTACCTTCAGTTAATATCCAAACCTAAGTTAAGGAAGTTGATCGTGTACCTAGAAGAAGCAAGAGAGCTATAACCATAAAATACTTTGGAGAAGATTTCGAAATGTATAACGTAGAAGATCCAAACAATCTAACAAGGGCTTTATTCTCAGTAGATGCCAACTTATACCAAGAAACTATTAATGATAAAATGGACTCTCTTGAATCCAATAAAACTTGGCACCTAGTTGACTTACCCCCTGGTTGGAAAGTAATAGGCTGTAAATGGGTATTGAGGAAGAAACTCAAACCTGATGGATCAGTAGATAAGTATAAGGCTAGTGATAGCATGTATAAATATCCATTCTAATAGCTTCTTGTATTAGAATAATGATGTTAAAATGCACATAAAGATGATCAGAACGCGTAACTTGTGTTGTAAATGCATAAGTACTTGGAAATACACTTTACATAAGTGCTATGCTGGTTTCACGCGATTTTAATGTCTAAACGCAGGATATTGAATAAAGAAAAAATCTAGTGAACCACAAAAAGCATTTTGCGCAAGGACTACAATCAAAAACTCATTTGGCGATTAAAGTCTCCAAGCGTGGAACAAAGTTATCACGCGAAGAAGAGTCACTATAAGACAATAACGATAGTTGGAGATTATGTGACGTGCGAGAGACAATTTTTGGGCGGACGGTGCTGACAAGTTCAGAAGATAGAAGTTTTCGTCTTAAATGTTGCCTATATAAAGCTATCTCCATCAACTTACAAAGCGTACGCCTAAATGGGCGCAATATGCCTGAATTGGCGTAATATGCCTGAATGGACACATATCCTAGAGAGAGAGGTAGAAAGGAATAGCCTTTTTACCATCTATAAATGTTTCTTTTTCTTCTCCGGTCAGTTGTAAAAGCAAAAGTTTAACCATTGAGAAGAGAAGAAGTCGTCGTTTGGGATACAAATGTTGGAAGCTATCTCGATCGCTAATGTAGAGTTTGTTGTCAAACTCTTTCTTATGCTCATTAGCCTTATCCTTGCTACTTTCCCTCTCTAGTAGTTTGTGATTGACACTAGCCAAGAAATGAATATAGCTCAACTAATGCGATAAGGATTGTACGTTGTACTTCTTATAAAAAACTATCATTGACTTAAACTACTAATAGCATTTTGACAATTGAAAAGTAAAAAAGAGGCGGATTGAAAAGATATAAACATGTAATATATGTCAAGAATGTGGGTCTTAGGCCACTGTACAATATGAACAACTTATATTACAAAGAAATGCAAAAGTGTGGATATTAGGTGCCAAGAGGTTGCCATTCTTAATAGTGAAGTTCTATAAGTGCTATAAGTGAATACTCCTTGATCTATCTCGCCTAATCAGACTTAGTCATATAGATCCCGAAAGGAGACTATGTATAACGTTTAATGACTCTGAGAGGAGCACGCCTTAATCATAAGTTGATTGAGTAAGTTAAATTGCATCAAGCTCTCGTATTGCTTAATCGCCTAATGACACATAAACCTTCTTTCACTCTTTCTCGCATACAATTTAGTTCACATACAATTCTATTTGACATCTATTTACTCCCCTTTACATATTCTTTAGGCGTACATAAGTAGTTTTAATCCTAGAACTAATGAGTACTTCGCTAGAACTAATATCTATCAATAATTCCCAGTGTTCGACCCTGGATCACCCAGGTAAACCTACTGTTTCGCTTGCACTTGGGCAAGCAGTAGGAAAACTTGTACTCAATGAGGACTTAAGTATTATGCGATGAAGATGTACATAGTGAGCATCTCACATGCTATGATCATGACTCATGACTCATCGCCTAAAATCAAAGCATGCTATATAGAGAGTTACGGTGAGTGCATTACGTACGATGATCTGACTTAGTGATGTATTGCACTTCAATACACACACACGAAATTACCAAGTCCAACTCGAAAACTAGCTAGAGGAAAAATATAGATTTCTTCAACACCTTCTCCCTAGTCGCTAGAATCACCTCAATTAGAGTGATAATTTCTATAGTTGCCCTAAACAATCTCTTAATCCATCAAATAGATGTTAAAACTGCCTTCGTAAACAATGATTTAGAATAAGAGATTTATATGAAAAACCTGAAGGATTCATAGTTCATGGTCAAGAATCTAAAGTTTGTAAACTAGATAAATCTCTCTATGGCCTAAAACAAGCTCCTAAGCAATGGCATGAAAAGTTTGACAACTTAATCATGTACTCTAAAGGATTCAAAGTAAATGAGAGTGACAAATGTATCTATTATAACACTGAAGATAGGTTATGTACTATCATATGCTTATACGTAGATGGAATGTTAATCTTTGGATCAAACCTGCACGTCATAAATGATATAAAATCAATTAGGGCAAACTTTGACATGAAAGATTTAGGAGAAGATGTAATCTCAAGCATCAAAATTACGAGAACTGAAAATGAATTTTTCTTAGATCAATCTCATTACATAGAAAAGATTCAAAGAAGTACAACTACTTCGAAAGTAAACCAACTTGTACGCCCTATGACTCTAGTGTTAAGTTGTTCAAAAACACTAATAACAATGTTAACCAATTTGAGTACGCTAGTATCATAGATAGTTTGAGGTATGTTGCTGATTGCACTAGACCAGATATAGCTTATGGTGTAGGATTACTATGTAGGTTCACCAGCAGACCTAGTCTAGAACATTAGATGCTATAGAAAGAGTAATGAGATATCTTAAGAAAACTCAAAATCTAGGATTACATTATCAAAAGTTTCTCGCTATACTTGAAGGTTACAACAATGTTGATTGGAACTCCCTCTCAAATGACCTAAAGGCTACAAGTGGCTATATTTTTAATATAGCAGGAGGAGCTGTTGCTTCGAAATTCAAAAAACAAACAATATTAGTTCAGTCAACGATGGAGTCAGAGATGATAACACTAGCTACTGCTAGTGAAGAAACAAGTTGGCTTCGAAGCTTACTATCAGAGATTCCTACATGGAAAAGACCGGTACCATCCATACTAATCCATTGTGATAGTACTGCAGCTATAGCAAAAGTTCAGAACCGTTATTACAACGATAAGAGATGACAGATACATCGTAAGCATAGTACCATTAGAGAATTTCTCACAACTGGTGCAATGATAATTGATCAACCTCAAAAAGAATAGGACTCAAGCCTATTGAAAATTGAATTACTGTGAGGTAAACTCAACTTGAAAGACTGAAGATCTCAAGAAACAAGTTCAATGGGTAATAATTGATCACAAGTAATATGGCGTGAATCATGCTAAAATATTAGGAGTTTCATTCTTATGATTCAGTGATTGGCATGACATCCTGAAGTGTATGAGGAGGCTAAACTTTGTTCTTAATGAAATTTATACTTGATGTCAAGTAGGGTACCTAGCTACAGGAGTACCCTTGATAGGTTCACATTTGTGAATGTGGAAGTGAGGGTCGCTTCCTATGGAATTTTGGGCAAATTCCTAGAGGGTTTACTAAGCTGGGATATATGTGCAAGGCCATAAAGCATGGAGTATTTTAGAACGTCACTCCAATAATGTTGTGTGTGCAATTGCATTAAAAGTATAGTTCAAAAATGTGAATTACTTTACAATACTTTAAGCTATTGTCACTATGTAAATGTTCAAGTCATTAGACACTTTTACTTGAACACAGTGTTATAAAGATAGACACTACTCGATAAAAAGAATATATTAAATTTTCAAGTGAGGGACTCATAGTGAAAACTTTTCAAGTGGGGGATTGTTGAATGAAAAATTTAAGAAAGGAAATATTTATTATTATTTGGATTCAAAACTTGCATTCCGAATAGCAATGTGGAAGTCTTCACGCATGCGCCACCGTCGCCACCCGCCCGTTGAGCGTGATGAGGAAAGGAGAGATAAAATAATAATATATATTTTTTGCTAAAACATTTTTCATATTATTAACGTTTCCAAAACCAAAATTTTTATCAAAATAAATGGCAATCAATTTTTATTTTGTCATTATTTATTCTCTAAATCGGTTTTTATTTTGTCATTAACTTTTGTGATCTTTGGTTTCCTCCCACGTTTTGTGACCGTTGGTTGCCTCCCCACTTCTATATATATGGTCTTATTCTTCACCTAAAAAATACAAAAAATATATGACTTTATACTATCACAAAATTCTCTTTCTGATACCGAGCAATATAGTGTTTTATTGAGTGTTATAAATTCCAATTAGTTTTGATGCAAAGCTAATTGAAGAACGAGACTGTTTAATCCTGGGGACGACGAGGCAATCAAATTGTTTCCACAAAGAGAGAAGACCACAAAACATCTTAAAGTGAGCGCAATCCGTGACTCAGCCATTCTAATATGTTTTTATTTTATAGCTTGCGATTTGACGAGGCAAGATATCTAGGAGGTTTGGTTCTTGGCAGTTTGACTACTTGGCATTCTGTTCCATCAGCGAGATAATCAGTAGGCAAGATACCATACCTTGCATGAGACACAAGGCAAAGTGCAACAATACTAACCGATATAGGATTACAAAAGTACGATTACGATTGTTGAACCTTTATTTGCTTTAATTCTATGTTTTTGTGAGTGTGAGTTATATCATGGCCTTGCATATAATTTTTTTTAGATGGATAAGAGTAATTACTTGCATATCTTGCTCCTAATAAACAATTTACTTTCATTTACATGATCAAATGTGAGGGAGGCAAAATGGAAACAAAGGTTTAAAATTAATCATCAAAGGCCTTTTAACATAACTAGCTTATTTTGGTTTTTGGTTTTTGAGTTTCTAATAACTAAGCAAATAAACTTTCCTTTTTCTTTTAAACTTCTTATTTTGTCCTCTACTTTCTCCAATACTTTTAAAACCAAAGAAACGTTTTGAAAAACTAAAAAAACTAAAATTTAAAAATTTGTTTTTTTTCTTCTTCTAAATTTTGACATTGAAAAGGGATGAAAAGTATGGTAAAAATAGAGAAGAAATTTCCTTAATTTTAAAAAATCAACCATAGAAAACAAAATGTTTATTTAGTAAGATCTATACTTTCTTAAATCTTGTTCATCGAAGACAATGATTTGGGTTTTTCATTCTCTGCTTGACCTATACTAAAGCTTACACATTGCAATAAAAATTAATTTTTATGGTTTTAAGATGAAATTAGGAAGAGAGGGTCAAGCTTCTTTAAAAAACAATAAGAAACATTGTTAGAAATGAAATGGTAAAAATGATCCATTTACTCCTATCCAAAAGAATTGTTAATTCACAGAGATTTCAGTTTTTATCTGTAGCTAAATTTTAACATTTATATTTTTTATTAAAGCTTTTTATTATATACTTAGATATTACTATCTATTAATTAATTTAGAAACCTAATTAATTTTGGTTCTTTTAAATATTAAAATTAAATTTAAACTTTAACATTAAATGAAAAATCAAGGGTTTTTTATTTAGAGTTCGAATCTTGAAAAAAAATTGAAAATAAAAAATCAAAGTTATAAATGTGAATTTTTGAATTCATTAAATTGAAATAAAACCTAACTTTTAATGGTAAAATTATAATATTGTAAAATTCAAAAACTAAATTAAGGATTAAGAAAATGTGAATTCACTTGTATTTTTTCAAAAATAACTCAAAATATGATTTTAATAGCTGAACATGAAAAGTTAGGGAAATTTTATAAATATAATTGTTGAACAAAAAATTTTGGCCAATTAAATTCTACCACGTCATCATAGTAAAATTGTGATGTTTATAATTTGATTGAATTTTGGGTAGTCAAGTTTTCTCATATCCAACCCAATGCAAGTCCATGATGAAAAATCAGGCCAAACAAAGGGACCCAAGTCTAAGCTCAAGTTTAACAAGCAAATGAACCCAAGCCCAAGGCCAATAGACAAATGGGTCCAAGCCCACCTAAAGACCATGAAGTTTCTTTATAAATAGAGACCTTTGTCACTCATTCAAGGGCATCTTTGGTTGAAGAAAGAATTGAAGCTCTGAAGTATTGAAGCTCTGAAGAATTGAAGATTCAAACTCTCAAGACGTGCAAGTTTGTATCAACCTCGAGATCAACATCTTCTGAAAGGTTGAACACTTGGAAAATTAAACTTTTCTTTGATTCTAGAAGATAGATCGACTTGCAACTACAACATCCTGAATACCGAAGATCAAGAAGTTCTAAAGTTTTTATCTCGTATTTGAGAGAAAGCATCAAATGAGTAAATATTAGAGATTGTATCCACAACACCATATAAATCATTATACAAAGTTCAATTCCACGAGTTACATTTTTTCGAAATCTCGTGTAAACAATAATAAACCATCAAAATATTTACAGTATGTGTAACAAAATGAAAAATTCCATGAAACTGACCATTTTTTTTTAATTTCAAATTTGTCATTTTTTATCATCATCTTTCTTCTCTTCTCTACTACGATTTTTTTATTTTCCTCATTTGTGATTTTTTTTCTTTCCATCGTCCTTTTATCTTCTTCTCTAATTTTTTTCTTCTATCGTCCTTTCTTCTTTTTCTGCATTATTTTCTAAATATTTCCATTTACCCTTCCTTTCCATATTCTTTCTTTTGCAATTTTTCTTTTCTTTTCATCGTCTTTTTCTCTCATTTTGCAATATTTTTTAAATTTTCTTTCAAATTTTTATTTGGTTGTTTTTCTTTTCTTTCCATCGTCTTTTTCTCTCCTACAATTTTTTTAATTTTTTTCAAATTGTTATTTGGTTGTTTAAGATTGTGGGTCAAATATAAAAGATCGTGAAAAAAATTATTAGGATATTGGATTGTCAAATGTAAACGATCTTGTACAAAAAATATTCAAATCTAAACGATTGTTTTTCAAATGTAAACATCGTGTACCCTAAACCCTAAACCAAATCTAAATGATCGTGTACCAAAAAAGTTTGAAGAAAAATAATTGATTTCAAGAAAAAACATTGAGATCTGGCTACCTAAATTTAAATGATCAAATCTAAATGATCGTGTGACAAATTAAATGATTGTGTACCAAAAATCTTGAAAACAAATCGTTGAGATTTGGCTACCCAAATTTAAACGATTAAATTTTAACGATCGTGTGCGTACCAAAAAATCTTGAAAAAAATTATTGAACCACATTTAAATTATTAAATTAAACAATTGTGTGCCAAATCTAAACGGTCGTTTGCTAAATCTAAACGATCATGTACAAATAATCTTGAAAAAATTGTTTAGATTTGAGTATGATCAAATCTAAAAGATGATGTAGGAAATAATAGTCAAATCTAAACAATCGTTTTTCAAATATATTATGCTCGTTTTCCAAATTATTAGACACGTTGGATGCCAATTAATCGAAACATTTTAAGTATTTTTCATTATTGACCTATAAACTTTTTCATGGTTCTATAGAAGATAAATATTTCATCCCTTTGTTATATTTTTTAAAATATCTAGTAATAACATAAAAATTATATTCAATGATATAAAATCAAAGAAGAAAATGTGTTGTAGGGAATATAATCAAATTTTCACAAACTAAAACCAAATGCAAAACATCAGGATTAAATGGTTAAGATTTTCAAACTTATGGATAGAATGGAAATAACTTCAAAATGTAATTTATTTTAATTGAAAAATCTCTATTTACCGTATGAACAACCATTTTCTTTTTCACATTTGGTTTTACCTTCCACGTGGCTAAAAGTTCACAAGCAAGACGGCAACGTGTCATCCACGTGTCTTCTCCCCCGATTCGTGTAATTTTCTCCTAACAATATAGGTTATATAATTAAATGAGCATTTAAATTAAAAACACCCGCCTATTCTTTGAAACCGGGCGTACTAAAAACGACGAGTCGTCATGCCTCCGAGTCGATCCCGTAGAGTCGTCGGTTCTGTCGTCCGGACAACCAGAAAAGTAGTTGAAGAAACCGTACAAGTAGCGGTTGTGGAGAAAGAGAGCCAAGATTTAACTCAAGAACCTGACACGG
>JBBPDI010000003.1:17300613-17319608 GCA_037974545.1 Cucumis variabilis
TGTATCAAATACAAAGTGAGTTGTATCCATAGTGTTACCAGGATAAGGTACCCAACCTTATCCCTATACTATAGACCTTTTAAGCTGATCTCGAACATTGATCCCCATATGTCTCTACATACCGTTCAAGACTCATTAAACAACTTAGGATGTTATTTTATAGGATTTGGGTTATTAAAAGAAAACTAATATTATAATCAATAACAATTATTGCAATAATAATACTTTATTAATAACGGTCAATGGATTATATTTACAATCTACGAGTTTTAGGAGATAAATCCCAACAGAAGAGATGCTGATAGATGGAATGATATTTCTATCAAGATTGACAGAAGCCTAAAATGTCACAAATATGAAGGATTTGGCCATTGCCAAGTTGAATGTCCAACCTATTTGAAACAGAAGAAATAGAGTTTTATAGCTATCTTGTCTGATGATGAATCATTCACAGATAGTGACTACAAAAACTATCAAAGAGCTTTGATCCATTCTATCTCAGAAGAAACTGTGGAAGATGTTTCAAATTTATTAGAGATAGAAGAGGTTAAGGCTATTTCATTGACTGTTGAAGGGGTTGTGTCCATGTGGGAAGAGAATCAGAAAGTGTTAAAGCGATAACATGATCTTATTATTGCTGTTACTGAAGACAAGTCTCGTTTAATGGAAATGATTACAACCTTAAAGGAAGATTTGAGTAATGCTCATAATGACTACGATTCCTTATCTAAGTCTTTTCACATTTTGTCTTCAGGTACAAGTTCTCTTGATGATATTTTGAGTAGAGAGAAAATAAAGAATGATAAAAAAAAGGTTTTGGATTCTCTAAAATAAGTTTTGATTCTAAATTTAGGTCTACTGTATTGATTTGAGCCTCTGAAAACAAGCCTCAAGAGCATGTTCAAAATTCTATTGAGTTCTCTCAAGGATCTTCTAGTAAAATGGGTTCCACCTCTAAAAGATGGATCTGTCACTATTGTGGTAAACCATAGCATATCAGACAGTTCCAATCTCTAGAAATGTCATCTATACAAGAAGAAGTGTTCATAATACTTGTTACTCTAGTAAAACTATGTGGAGATTAACAGAAACAGAATCTCATGAAAGTGTAATGTGACATTTACGTCACTTCATATTTCAAATTATGATGATAAGTACTTTGACAGTGGCTGCTCTAAACACATTACTAGGAATTCACTTATGTTTGCTGATCTTGAAGAAAGCAAGATGGATCAAGTTACGTTTGAAGATTGTGTTAAAGGAAATGTGATTAGAAAGGAAAATATCAACTGATCTGGTGCTCCTATTCTTAGAGATGTCAGACTAGTTGAAGAATTGTTAGTAAATCTTATTATCGTGAGTCAATTGTGTGATCAAGGCTTTATTTTTATGTTTTCAAAGGACAAATGTGAAGTTCTTAATTCAAAAAAACATACTCTTATGACAAGTACTCGTTTGTCAGATGATTGTTATCACTGGAACAATGATATCAAGAATCTTATGTTCAATCTGTCGAGATCTAATGAAACAATGCTTTGGCACAAATGGTCATGTGAGTATATCTAAAATTTATAACACCTTGAAGGCTGAGGCTATTCAAGGGATTCAGGTGTTAAAGCAATCAACTAACAATTTCTATTCAGAATGTCAAGTTGAAAAACAAACAAAAGTCTCTCTCAAATCAGGTGATCATAGCTACTCAAATCAAGTTTTAGAACTTCTTCATTTGGGCCTGATGGGTCCCGTGCAAGTAGAGAGTCTCGAAAAGAAGAAATTTGTGTTTGTAATTGTTGATGACTTCTCCAGATTCACCTGGTGAGATTTATTAGGGAAAAATTTGAC
Organism: Cucumis variabilis; assembly: GCA_037974545.1. NCBI lineage: Eukaryota > Viridiplantae > Streptophyta > Magnoliopsida > Cucurbitales > Cucurbitaceae > Cucumis > Cucumis variabilis. Next base: position 17,302,456 of record JBBPDI010000003.1, read on the forward strand.
ATGTTTAAAGTTTTTTGCTCTTTATGCCTTCAACTTCAATAGAAACAGAACAAGTATGTTAGAAGAATTAGCCGTGACCATGTCAAAGAATTTGAAAACTCTTTGTTTTCTGAATTCTATCAGTCTTGAGGAATATTTCATGAATTCTTTACTCCTCTGACACCTCAGCAAAATGGCGTGGTTGAAAGGAAAAATAGAACTCTTTAAGAAATTTCACGTGCTATGCTGCATGCAAAATCTCTTCCTCTATATTTCTGGGAAAAGTTATAAATATCAATTGTCACATTCGAATAGCCCTTTGTCTTGGAACCTCTCTCACCAACTATCAGTTATAGAAAGGTCATAAACTAAATGTCAAATGCTTCCACATTTTTGGCAGCAAGTGTCACATTCTGAATGACAGAGAATATCATAAAAAATGGGATTTAAAATATGATGAGGTATTTTTCTTGGCTACTCCTCAAATAGTAAAGCTTATAGAGTGTAGAACAAGTGGACGAAAACTGTTGTTGAGTCTATAAACGTGATTGTATATGACTTTGAAGATCTTTCTGTGAGTAATTTGTAATGATGATGATTCTCGATAATCTTCTTTGAATCTGCCTGATACTATTGCTGGTACTGAAAGTACCAAGTGTATTGACCTTAAAAGTCAAATCTCAGACGACCCCCTATTGTTTCTTCTGCAAGTACATTTGTAAGTGAAGTTGTATCTCCTCTAAAACAAGTCCAAAATTGAGTAATGCAAAGTCTATTGCAACAGAGTTATCCACTACTTAGTGCTTTGTTGCTTCTGCTCACATTCAGAAAATCATGCAGCCAGTAACATTATTTGAGAAATCAGTAGTGGAGTCTCTACCCAAAAGAAAGAAAGGAGGGATTATGTCAAGATGGTTGCCAATGTTTGTTTTACATCTACAATCGAACCTAAAAACACTATTGAAGATTTAAAAGATGTCCAATGAGTTATAGCCATGCAAGTAGAACTTCTTGAATTCAAGTGAAATAAGGTTTGGGAGCTTGTTCCTAAACCTTATTTTGCAAACATCATTGGTACCAAGTGTATTTTTAAAATTAAGACAGATGAGAAAGGCAATGTTATCAGGAACAAAGGTTAGCTTGTTGCTCAAGGATATGCCCAAATTGAAGGTATTGACTTCAGTGAAATCTTTGCTCCCGTGGCTCGTCTGGAAGCCATTTGTCTTCTATTAAGACTTGCTTGTGTCAGAAAGATCAAACTGTTTCAAATGGATGTAAAGAGTGTATTTTTAAATGGGTATATATAATAAGAAGTATACGCTACTCAACCAAAAGTGTTCACTGACCCTATACATCTAGAATATGTCTATAAATTACACAAGGCCTTGTACGGTCTTAAATTCGCACCTCATGCTTGGTATGCTAAATTATCAGAGTTTCTTATAATCAAAGGCTTCTCTCATTGTGGGATAGATAAAACTATATTTATTAAGAAAAATGAAGCTGATTTTCTTGTTGCTCAAGTCTATGTAGATGATATTATCATCTATGGTTAACCTTCACACTTGATCTCTAAGTTCATTGATCTAATGAAGACTGAATTTGAAATGAGCATGGTTGGTGAATTATCTTTCTTTTTAGGGTTCCAAATTCTTCAGTATGATTTAAGAATCTTTCTATCTAAAAAAGTATGCTTGCAACTTGATCAAGAATTTTGACCTTGAAAAGACTGAATTTGAAATGAGCATGCTTGCAACTTGACAAAATCAGCTTCAACTCATATCAAAGTGTCAGGTACTACTGATTTTGGTCTATGGTACTCATTTGATACTACTTCTGTTTTGGTAGGATATTGTGATGCAGATTGGGTAGGTTGTGTTGAGGATCATAAAAGTACCTCAAATGGTATTTCTTTCTAGGTAATAATCTTATTGTCTGGCTTAGCAAGAAGCATAATTGTATTTCCTTGTCTACTGCAGAAGCTGAATACATTGTAACTTGTAGTAATTGCACTCAACTTCTATAGATAAAGCAAATGTTGTCTGAATATGATATCACTAATGACATAATGTTATTATATTGCGACAATATAAGTGCCACCAACATACGTAAGAATCTTGTTCAGCAAAGTCGAACTAAGCATACAGACATTCGACATCATTTATACGAGATCTTGTTGAATCCAAAAAATCTCTCTGGAACATGTTGGAAGTTCTGCTTAGCTTGCTAACATTCTCACTAAACCACTGGAAGTTACTCTATTTGAAAAACTTAATGTTGGGTTAGGAGTCTATAAATTTATCAAATATCAATTACAGGCCTTCCTTAATGGGCTTACTATGCTATGTCTTAGGGGCCCTGTTGTGTTATGGTTTCTTCTACGTGTGTGGAGGGTTGGGACTTATTCACAGTAGCTTCACATTTGTTCAGTGCCATTGTAATACGTCACTAAGTAGGTTCATTGCACGTAATGTACTCACCTTATCTCTCTGTATTACGTGCTTAATTCTAGGCGTGAGTCACGGGTCATGATTATAGCATACGAAATGCTCACTATGTACCTCTTTCATCGCGTTATACATAAGTCCATGCCGAGTACAAGTTTTCCTACTGCTTACTCAAATGTAAATAAAACAGTAGGTTTATCTGGGTGATCCAGGGTCGAACACCAGGAATTGTTCAGGACATTAGTTCTAGTGCTACTTATCGATTAGACGTTATGATGCTTGTGGTAAAAGAATGTATAAAATGAACTGAAACTATTTACAATCACCTAGAGACTTATGCACAGGGAAATAACTTATGACAAGATGGGAGATTGAGCAAACTAACTTGTGTCAAGAAGGTGGTGAAGGCAGGTCTCATGTTATCATGCAGGCAAGCTATACGACCACTTCACTTCGATATAACTCATCAAGCTATCTTATGTTTAATGTGAAGGGAGAAAAGCCCTATGGCAGCGTAAGATTTTACAAAACCATTACTCAATTTAATTTGGAAATCCTAAAATACCATTACATTAGCAAAAATTTAGAATCTAAATTCTAAATAAAAACTAAGCATGCTTTTTATTTAAAAGATAGAGAAAACTTACTTTTGTTGGTGTCTCTAAATCTACAAACCACCAAATTGGGACACCACCTATCGAAGACCTTTCTATCCTCTAGGATGAGATTGGTTTGTGAGAACCAATTGGGATGGGAAAAAGTTTAGAGGTATTTGAGAGAAACTCTTTTCTTTTTACACAGCAAAAGCCTAGGCTTTTTTTTTTATCTTTCTTAATGAATTCGTTAAAAAAAACTATTTTATTCTAGATATTTATAACTCTCTTTCCTTCTTGAAATAGGAAAAGGAGTAGGAAAGAATCGTGGGATTCTTTTATCAAATTTACTAATTAATTAACAATTAGTCAGTTATTTAATAATTAATTAAATCCTATTTAATAAATATTTCATTTAAATCTTATTTGAATGAATATCTCTGAAATATCTTATAGATTTAATTAAATCAAATTCAATTAAATAAAACTAAACTATTAAATAATTCTCTAATTAGTTAGTAGCTAAATTAAATATTTTATATTTAACTTAAATTAAATTTGAATCATATTCAAATGTAAGTTTTTCTCATAACCAATAATTTTAGTATGAATCAAATTCACATTAAATTAATATTTGAACTCATTCAAATATTTTATATCTCATAAATTAATTTGAATCATATCCAAAATTAAATTTATATAATAAAGTTTGATCAACTTTATATTATAATGAATCACTATACATTAAACTAATTCTCAAAATAAATTTGAACATTTCAAATTACAATCAAATATAAATAAATCTCATTATCCTTTACGAGCTAGGAAGAGGACCTAATGGACCTACAGATTAGAAGCTCCAACGATATGAGGTTAATTGACTAAACTCATTAACCACATTAATCAATATTCGTTAATTGTGTGTACACTCCACTAAAGACTCACAGCTGAACTCTTCTTACTGTCGATATATTACCATGTCCATGGATATAGACCAATAACAATAGCTTAGTCCTTCACGAGTGTTCATATCACTAGCTGGGTTAATTTACCATTTTACCCCTAGGTTACCTCTTATCCTTAAATACCAGTACTTCTCTAATGAACATCATGCTTATGGTCCTACCAATAAACAGAAACTCCTCTCGTGCCATAGAGAGGTAGGGCTCTTTGTTCAAGGCATGGAGACACCATTTAAGGGAACACTCATCTACTTATCCTAAAGTACGGAATGAGTGAATTCCATCTTATATAATTATGTTTCCAGCACCCCACGCGATCTTGTCTCCAAAATGATAAGCTTATTGAGTCGATAATCTGACCACTCTTACTTGTACAAATTAAAGGACAATCCCTCATGAGCACGAGTTCATAATAATCTTAGGATTAAGACTAAGTTATCTAAGTTATCATAGTGAAATAGAAATCTAACTAGTTAATGGACTTACATCTAGTGGTTACTATTTTGTGGTTCGGTCTTATGCAAATTTATTGCACAGGATACCCTCACTCGTATGTCAACTATACGAACACATTGGATCATTGCATTTGTATCAAATACAAAGTGAGTCGTATCCATAGTGTTACTAGGATAAGGTACCTAGCCTTATCCCTATAATGTAGACACTTTAAGCTGATCTCGAACATTGATCCTTCTTTGTCTTTACATACTATTCAAGGCTCATTAAACAAATAAGGATGTTAGTTTATTATATTTGAGTTATTAAGACAAAACTAATAATATAATCAATAACAATTATTACAATAATAGCACTTTATTGATAACGGTCAATGAATTATATTTATAATCTACGAGTTTTAGGACATAAATTACAACATAATGTGCACTCCTCTCAGAGTCATTGAACGCCACACTTGATTTTCTTTCAGAATTCAAATGACTAGGATTGACTAAATGGTTTATATCTAATAATACCTATTTATTCTGCTTAGAGTGCTTCTCATTTAAGGACAACAACCTCTCGACATCTTAGTCCACACTTGTTTGGCTTTTGGAATACAAATGAAGGAAGTCTTCTTGCAAGGTTGAGAAAACTCTTCCTCACGTGTGTTAGTCACGTTTTTTGCTACTTACCCCCTCAGGTAGTTGGTGACATACACTGACCAAGTGTGGAATGTAGCTCAGCTAACACACTAAGCAGTAGAAATACATACTACTTAATGAAAGTACATCATAAACCTAACTACAAATAACATAAAAATAGATGAACAGTAAAGGCATGAATGGATTGAAAAGTGTATAAATATATATTGTATTCGAGAATGAAGGCCTTCGACTGTTATACAAAATAACTAAATACAATGTAGAGAAATAATAGAATGCTAAGAGGAAGAAAATGAAATACAAGTTAAGGGGATGAGAAATAACTCTTCTCCTCTCAAACTCTAAGCTTTCGAGTTACAATCTGACCGAAATAAATGAAGAAGTGCTATACATTCAGTGGTTAGACCAATCCTTACCACCAACCCCTCTAGGTTTTGGTTAATGGAGGCTCCAAATTAGCTCATGTAGACCTCTCACCCATACAAGTGCTTAGCTGGCCCATTGAAGCCTCCTCTGTGTGGTGGGGGATGAAGTACTTTTATAGGCAGCTTTAGGCAAAAAACTTCTATTCTTCTAAACACGTCAATGCTGACATCAGTTCTATAAAGTCACATCACCCCAACTACCATTCTTGTCTTCTATGAGCCTTCCTTGCATGATGACGTGTTCGCCAGCCGAGTTCCCATTGCATGACTTGTGAAATGTGCTCTGTGATTTGCTCCTTTCTTCTTGTCCACTTATCATACGTTTAAACATGGCAATCGTGTAAAACATGCATAATACATATGTAAGATATATTTCTAATTACTTATGTATTTACAGTGTAAGTCACATGCTTTAATCATCTTCTTATGCATTTTGACCTCATTTTTCTAATACAAGAGATTATAATAACGAGTATTTATGTTGTCTGGATCATAAGGAATAAATTTAAATTTAAATGGCATTTTCTACTTGTCGCTTCATCTTCGACATTTATTTTCTCCTGTACTGCATATTTTATACTCTTTAAAGCTCCTTTTTCATCTACAATGGTGTCCACTCGCACGAAGTATTACTAGACGGCTTTTTCCAAAATGTCTACACCATCTGCCTCTCATAGACCCTCTGTAAAACCTAAAAGATATAAGATGATTCTTACTCGAAATTGATGGAAATAGTATACATTCGCAACGGAATAAGGATCAAAATTTACTCTAATTGCAACTAAACACTTTAGTAATTAATATGCATTGCAACCCTAATTGAAACAAAGATAGGTTAAAAAAACACTCCTTTGATGCATTTCTTTTCTTGTAATTTTCTCACAAACTCTTCACAATCTCCTCATGAACTCTTTGTAATCTCCTCATGAACTAGAAATCGGGACTACCACTAGTGTTGACCCACTATTCTCTAGACATGAAACCGAGTTGTGGAACTCGAATGGTGGAGAAAATAGAGAGAGATGGTACTTTTGGAGGAACTTAAGTTTTAGATCTTTCTTGCGAGTAAAAAAATGAGTTCTTTATTTTTTTTTTTTTTGTAATTCTTAATTACAAAAATGAAATCTCACCATTTTTTAAAACCAAGAGACCTTTCACCTTTGCAAAATAACCTCTTTACAAGCGAACTACATGCAATAGCTTCCTTATCTCACCACTTGACATTCAATAAATTATTAATGGGGAAGGTATCTTGCATGCAATAAGCCACTTGCATATCACATTCAAGTCATAAGTTTGCCCAATCTCAACAAGTGTTATTATTTAAATTAGTCTAAGGGCAATATGGTAATTTAACATTTAAATCAAATTCAAAGTTTGACTTTATCAGGTCTAAAGTCAACATTTTGAATTTTTATCATTTTACCTATCTTGACTAATTTTAATCTCCCAAGCATGAATGTTCATTCACTATTTCAAAATTTAAATCACATTTGAATATATAGTTGGTCAAAGTTTGACTTCTCAAAGTGAAAAGTCAACATTTTGACTTTTCACATCTTTGACCACTTCCATCAATTTTGATCTTCTGAATATGAATCTGTATTCATATTTTTAATATTTAAATCACATGTAAACATAAAGCTCTTCCTTCAACTTATAACCGACGACTATATGAAATATATTCGTTGTTTTCTCTCTCTTTACCTAATTCGAACAATTCAAATTATTCCATAATAATGTTCTAAGTTGATTCCTTCTGAGCTAGTTGGGGAACCTAATGGACCTATAGATCATGAGGCTCCAACGATCTGAGATTAACTAGCTAAACTCTTGTAGATAGAGTTAATCAACCTTCGTTAACTAAAGTCCCGTAGTTGCAGTCCTCACTATAGATATATTTGCATTTATGTGATATAACCATGATAAGTAAGTTAATCCTTCACAAATTGCTTGTAACCTCGGTTAGATCAAAGTATCGTTTTACCCCAAGACTACGTCTTATTCCTTAAGTCCTACTAATCTACTATTGAACAATTAGTTTAAGATCCAACCTATAAATCGAATCCCTCTTGGGCCAATGAGAGGGTGACCCTTTGTTCAATACTTGGTTTCAATGCTGAAGGGATCAACCTATCTACTATCCCTAAAATTGGTAGGAGTGAATTCCGTTTTGCACCTTATGTCTCTAGGTATCCACCCAATCTTACCCCTGAAATTGGAGGCTTATTGGGCCAGTGCCATTGAGCTGCCCTCACCTATGTAGATCTAAGGATAAGTTTGTGTGAACAGAAGTTCATAGTTAGCTTAGGATTAAGAGTAAGTTACATTGGTTATCAATAAATAAAATAGTCGATTTTATTAAAATCAACGATATTATAACAAAAAATGACTATTTCATGGTTTCAATCTTATGTAAACTCTTTACGTAGGATGTTTCCACTTTCATGTCTCGACATGAACAATTCAGGATCACATTGTTCGTACTAACTACAAAGTGGGTTGCATCCGTAGTGTTTCTAGAATAAGGTGTCCAACTGTATTCGTATACTATAAACTATTTAGGCTATATACTCGAACTTGATCAACGTTTATGTCTCTATATAAAGTTCAAGTTTACTTAATAATAGCCTGGTTCCTTAGTTTATTGGCTTTTAGATTATAGTATCAATAATGACTTTATTGTATTAGAATAGGATTACAAACTACGAGTTTTAGGACATAAATTCCAACAAACTCCTACTTGGACTAAAACTCCTGTGGGATAAAACAATGCCGAATTTATTCATGAGAGAATTACTCATATGAATACAATAAACTAGCGCAAGCACCCAAATATTCTCCCACTTGTCATAGTGTAAAAACTTCATAGACCTAAACTTTTTTAGGTGACCTTCATACACTTTAGCCATAAAGGACTTTGTGAACTAAAACAGTAATAATTTTCTCAACAAGTATCGGTGTTACTATATCGTCACTACGATGCACAATCATCCAGATAAGGTAGTACAATTTTACTTTACGCTTCTTCACACTATGGCTCTTCCACTTAGAATGAATAATGATTTCGATGTAGATTTTCTAGCATCTTTAGTAATCAAAATCAATGTACCCAGTAGGGATCAAATCATTAGCACTATACACAAGTACGTAGTCTTTTAATTTCTTAAACTATTTTAGAATATTCTTAACGGTTGTCCAATGATCACGTTCGAGATTTACCCGATACCTACTATTCATCCCTACTGAGTAGTAAATGTCAGGTCTAGTATATAACATTACGTACATCAAATTCCCAATAACGAAAGTATAGAGAATATTTTTCATATCCTCAACTTCTTGAGGTGTCTTAGGCCATTCTTTCTTTAATAAATGAATTCCATATCTATACGACAACAAACCCTTTTTGGAATTTTGTATCTTATATCTAGATAAAATTTTGTCTATATAAGATACTTAGATGTGACTAGTGTTTTATTCTTATGGTTCCAAACAATTTGTATCATAAGAACACGTTGCACATTTCATAATCTCCTAATTGAAATTGCATATCTAGCCATTTCTTGACTTATATAAAAAAGTATACATAATTCATTGCTTGTTATATAAGTCAATGGATCCTTTAAACCATCATCAAGCATGAAGATTTGGTTTTTGATAAAACCAGGTAATGTTCAGATTGATGAACAACCCTCCCACTACTTTGAGACACTCTCAACTGTTGAGAAGGATGTGACTAACCAAATTCCTTAGTTTTATCAACTACTTTAGTTGATGAACTAGGCATGTTTGTAACGTCTTTAGGAATCCTATTCAATACAAATTTACTACATGGTTTGATGATTCCTGATGAAGTTTTTCTCAAGAATGTGATATTTGTCGATACAAATTCCTTATTTCTTGAGGATCATAGAGTTGCTCATCATAAAGCGAACCATGTCCAACAAGGTTCAATTTCTTCTTTCTAATACATCGTTTTACTTAAGCGTACTAGATGCAGAGTGATATGAAACCCCTGGATATTAGAGCTAAGAATCATCTTAAACAACAAAACTCAAAGAACACAACCCCAACAACTCCAAAACCAATTTGATTTCAACCCCCAAGATAGGTTAGAAATAAATTGCTTATATGATCTAACAATTCAAATATTCGTGCATTCTATCACAAGAACACACAAGAATAAAATTCTACATTCTAAATTTTTCATATTTCATTCATCCCAATTCTTCTTTTTTTAAATGTGGCTATTACAAAACTAATTATACTAATCAAAAGATTAAATGGAAGGTCACAACATTTAATTTTATACTCTTTCAACTACCTTAATAAATGAAAACACATAAATACATAATTCCTTAAACATTTAATATTATGGCTTTTTGATTGCCAAAATAAATCTTCAACTTCTAAACATTGCATCTCTTCAACTTCTTCATTTCAATTCTGATTTCTTAATTCGTATCACAGAGAGTTGTGACTTGTATCTATGCTCTATCAAATAGTCTTGGAATCTTAAGTTCACAAACACTCCACCTTGATTTAATTGAAGTGTCTTTATATTTTACCTAATTGATTCTCAACCTTAGCCTTATATTCTTTGAAGTTTTCAAGAGAATTAGACTTATGATGCATTAGATAAACATGACCATACCTTGAGTAGTCATCAATGAAACTGATGAAATTTCCTATCCTTCCCGAGCATTGACATTTATTGGTCCACAAAGATCTGAATGTATAACCTTTTTGGCTCCTAGATCTTTTTGAATAAAAGATCTCTTCGTCATTTTTTCTTAAAGACAAGATTCACATGTAGGTAAAGAGTCATCTTCTAACTGATTTAGAAGTTCACTCTTTACTAATCTTTGAATCACATTGAGATTTATGTGATCTAATCTTAAATGCCATAAATAGGCAGTAGAAGAAACCTTTTGTCTTTTATACTAAACTATTAACTATTAAAGACAAGTTTTGCTTTAGTTAGTTTTAACTTATATAAGTTGTTTATGAGTAGGACAAAACTGAATATATTATCTAGAAAGATGAACACTTCATAATTTTAAAATATATTCAATACATATGTTCATAAATACAAGAAATAGATATTAAATTTCTCAAAAGCTTGAGAAGCATACAAAACATCTTTAAGTATGATATATCTATAAAAAAAACCTCAGATCTCCCACAGTTTCAACCAAGACAACCTCTTCTATTCCAAACTTTGAGGATGATCTCGTCCTCTACATGCTTTACAGGAAATAGCTTCCTAAAATGAGAAGTAAATGTGATTATTGACTCTTGAATGTAGTATTCAGGTTGAAGTATCATATTGTACTAAGCATGTTTAACAACTAGTAAATTATATCTACCTTGTGCTTCCTTCTCAGCTTTCTTCTCAGCAAGGTACTTTAGGCAATTTTTTAGCGAATGCTCATTCTAGTTGCAATGGTAACATTTAACTTTAGCAACTTTCTTTCCCTCACTGTTCTTGGGAGTCCTCCTCTTTTCCTTCTTCTTCATTTGTGAAGGTCCAACTCTAGTTTTAGCAGATGATCATCTCGTTAACTCATTCTCTATAGTAGTAACTGTTGGGATTTATATCCTAAAACTCGTAGATTGTAAATATAATCTATTGACCGTTATTAATAAAGTTTTATTATTGTAATAATTGTTATTGATTAAATTATTAGGTTTGTCTTAATAACCCAAATCCAATAAACTAACATCCTAAGTTATTTAATGAGTCTTGAACAGTATGTCGAGATATATATGAATCAAAGTTCAAGATCAGCTTAAAGGGTCTATAGTATATGGATAAGGCTGGGTACCTTGTCCTAGTAATACTATGGATATGACTCATTTTGTATTTGATAAATCACAATGATCCAACGTGTTCGTGTAGTTGACATGCGAGTGGGGGTATCCTATACAATGAGTTTACATAAGATCAGACCGCAAAATAGTAACCACTAGATGTAACTCCGTTAACTAGTTAGGTTTCTATTTCACTCGGATGACTTACATAACTTAGTCTTAATCCTAAGTGTATTATGAACTCCTACTTACGAGAGATTGTCGTTTAATTTGTACGCGTGAGAGTGGTCAGATTGTCAACTCAATAAACTTATCATTTTGGGGACAAGATCGAGTGGAGAGTTGGGAACGTAATTATACAACATGGAATTTACTCCTTTCCTACTTTAGGGTAAGTAATGAGTGTTCCCTTAAATGATGTCTCTAAGTCTTGAACAAAGGGCTCTACCCTCTCTATGGCACGAGAGAGGTTTCTATTTATTGATAGGACCATAAACAAGTTGTTCATTAGAGGAGCACTAGTATTTAAGGATTAGAGGTAACCCAGAGGTAAAATGGTAAATTGACCTAGCTAGTGTTACGAACACTCGTGAAGGAATAATTTTATGTTATTGGTCTATATCCGTGGACAGAGAAATATCTACAGTGAGAAGAGTTCAACTGTGATTTTTTAATAGAGTATACACAGTTAACGAATATTGATTAATGTGATTAATGAGTTTAGTCAATTAATCGCAGATCGTTGTAGCTTCTGATCTGCAGGTCTATTAGGTCCCTTTCCTAGCTTATAAAGGGCAATGTGATTTATTTATATTGGTTGTAATTTGAAATGTTCAAATATACTTTCGGAATTAGTTTAATGTATAATGATACATTATAATATAAAGTTTTATCAAACTTTATTATATAAATTTAATTTTGGATATGATTCAAAATTAGTTCATGAGAGAGAAAATATTTGAATGAGTTAAAATATTAATTTAATGTGAATTGGATTCACATTAAAATTATTGATTAGGAGAGAAACTTATATTTGAATATGATTCAAATTTAATTTAAGATTAAATATAAGAGATTTAATTTAGCTATTAATTAATTGGAGAATTAATTAATAGTTTAGTTTTATCTAATTAAATTTGATTTAATTAAATCTATAATATATTGAAGAGATATTCATTCAAATAAGATTTCAATGAAATATTAATTAAATATGATTTAATTAATTATTAACTAAATGATTAATTATTAATTAATTAGTAGATTTGACAATTGAATTTCATGATTCTCTCCTACTCTTTTTCTTACTCCAAGAATGAAAGCGAGTTATAAATATCTAGAAGAAAATAATTTTCTTTAACGAATCTATCAAGAAAAGAAAGTGAAGGCTTTTGATTTGCGAAAAAAAAAAGTTTCTTTCAACTAACTCTAAACTTTTTTCCATCCCAATTGGTTCGCACAAACCAATCTCATCCCAGAGGATAGGAAGGTCTCTAACGGGTGGTGTTCCAATTCGGTGGTTTGCAGATTCAGAGATGTCAAGAAAAGTATGTTCTCTGTATCTTTTATTTAGAATTTTGATTCTAAATTTCTGCCAATGTACTGATATTTTAAGATTTTCAAATTAATTTGAGGAATAGTCCAGTAAAATCTTTCGTTGCCATAGGAATTTTATCCCTTCAGTAATATTTGCTTCCACATCCTTTCCTTTACCCACGGTAAGGTTTTGGAATCATTGGAGCTCATTTAGAAGAGTGGTTAGAGTGAAATCTATTTTATTCAGAGACACGTTCGTCTGAAATGGTATAAAACTCTTCGGTATAGATTGTAAAATAAACTCACTTAATTTGCCTCATCAATGGGACCTCCATTTACTTCAGCGATATTGAAGTGCATCATTAGGTCTAAGACATGTTCTCTAACAGAGGTCCTTTCCTTTATTCACTTTGTTTAAATATGCGTAACCTACTAAAGTCCAATTTAAATCAAGAATGAGAAAAGGAAGCTCCCACCAGGATATATATGAGTTTTGAAAGCGGAAAGAGAAAGCCTAGGTGCAAAAAATATTGCGAGTTAGAGGTTCAAAGAAGATTTTTCGCTTGATTTGAAGGCGCAAAGAATATTGCGACTTCAGGTCTTTTTGATTGAAAAGCAAAGAAGGAAGCTGGAGGTTAGAAGCTAGAAGCTTATAGTCAATGCCATGGAGCGGAAGCCTAGGGTTCCGATCGTTCCCTACTTTAAGATTGGGAGAAAGCTAAATAGAAATCAAAGTAGTTGCCCTATCCTAGTTCTTGATTCGAAGATCTACCTTTCTTCCCATCCGAGTTCCACACATCAAAGATTGAGCGTGGGGTCCCAGGCTTGCTTGCCATATGGAGTACGAGTCCATGATTTCTTTAGTCGTGGCTAAGGACTCATGTTTCTTTGCCAAAACATCAGTCATGTTGGCAAGAATGTAGACACGGGCCTTTTCATTAGCTTTAACCCATCGATCATATGTTTTACGAACAGTTTAGTTAGCATTTAGAGCCGAGGTTTGAAGACATTCCTCAATTAAGACGAATCTTAAATCATCAATTATAAGTATTGTATTCAATTGAGATTTCCATGTCGAATAATTGTCACTGTTATGTTTCTCGAAAGCTAAAAGTTGAATTATAGAGCTATTCATGCTGAAAAGATAAACATATTCATTTAGAAACTACAATCACTAAAGAAGTCAATCTAGTTTAGCAAATACTAATAATGTACCCATCATTATAAAGTTTTGTAACGATATTTCAAAGGTTTAAAATAACTCCCACCGAAAGGTAGTCGATTATTCCTTCTTTGAACCAAGACAATCTTGACCAAATGCTAACTTCTGAATATCTCATATCTCTATAGCACTTAGTTATAGCTATTTTGGTCGAGAATATACTAACTTAGTAATTCTTGTAAGTGTAATCCTCCATTTTCGAATCTCAGAGACAAAAATCATTATGGTCCCGAAAGTGAAAAGTCCACATGACAACTAATCAAGGAGTCCGCTCCTATGTACAACCCCTATTCACCTTGTTCTGTAACGGTTTTAAGGTTTTTTTTTTACTACATTAGGATTCTATTTAGACTAACTTAAACAAATCCTAAGTCTAGGTGAAACATCCGAGCATAACCATTATACCGGATTTTAACCTACGATGTCTAAGTCATAAATCAGTTTTATTACCTCACATCTCACACATGCTCATAAAACTAGGTTAACTAGGCTAAAGAATTAATTATGATCTCCAAGTAGAAGGTGTTCAGTAAATCGTCAACTTAAGAACCTCAAACCTTAGTCATCTTATCTGACTTGTTGACAAGATCTCATCAAGTAAGCCTCTTGTAACCAGTTTTACAAGATATCAACCTAATTCTACAAAAGAGGTAGATATGTTTAACTTAGGTGAACATGCAAGTTCTCTTTGTTATAGATTTTAAAAGTCTAATTCATTTTATCACTTATAAATGAACTAGGATAAACTATAACAAACAAACAACAACAAACAATAACCATTATATATATAAAAAAAATAGTTAATCTAAATTTTAATTTATTTAACTTTTAAATAAATCATATTTAATTAAGTTAAATAAATCATTAACTAATTAATTAATTAATTAATTTTCATATTAATTAATCAACATGCATACTATACGTTATAAGAATTATAACATACTTTCAATGCATGGACATGTTATTCTATGGTGGGATTTTAAATCTATATTGTATACTTTATGCACATACAATTTAAAAGCATAATTAAAACATACATCTCATGCATAATTAATTAAACACCCTAGAATGGACTGTTTTTGGCTCCTAAATTAAGCTAAGTACTAAAATATCACAATAATAATTTGGTGTAGTACATTAGAGCTCTCGAACAACTCGAATTGGCTAGAAAACCACAAAAAATCCACTAAACTGATCCAGAACCCCTTAAACTGATCGAAGACGCAACATTTGAGCTTGAACCAGCCCAAACAACCAACCCAAACCATCAGGCACGCGGATGAGAGTCAACAGGGTCAAACCTGGGTTAGGTACCATCGGACGGATGGGTGAAGCAAGCCACATGCGTGGGCCATTGGCGAGATGGGCCACGAGACAAAATGGGCTGCTTCAGTGAGTCGCATGCAAAAAGAGGACTGTGTGGACAAAGGTCCATGAGAATTCGAATGCAAGAGGGTCGGCTAAGTCACATAGATGGAAGCAGGTTAAAGTGTGCGGAAAGGCTGACGCGAGAAGCTACGTGGCATACGATGGAGCTTTTGAGTCGTGCATGGGTTCTAGGTGAGGTGTTGGATCTGAAGGCCTCTTCTCGGGTTTGTCCTTCATTTTTCTTCAATTTTTAGCTTTTTTTCATACCCGATTGATGAAATTATAACCTAATTTCCACTCTAATGACTCTATAAAAATTACAAACCCTTTGCAATAATAAATTAAGCCACAAAAGAGGCTAATTACAATAATTATTACAAACAACAAGCTTAATCTAGTTTGCCAAAACCATAATATATCTATTTTAGTTCAACACACAATTTATCTAATAAATTGACAAACCCAATTGAGTAAAATGAAGCATGTTCTGATACCACATGATGGAAACGATATACATGCGCAGCTGAATAAGGATCAAACTTTACTCTAATTTCAAATAAACAATTTAGTAATTAACATGCATTACAACCTTAATTGAAACAAAGATAGGGTTAAAAGAAAAAACCCACCTTTGATGCTTTTTTTCTTGCAATTTCCTCACGAACTTTTCCTAATCTTCTTAAGAACTGTTTGTAATCTCCTTACAAACTCGAAGCCAAAACTACCACTAGTATTGACCCGTTATTCTCTAAACTCGAAATCGGGATGTAGGACTCAAATGGTGGAAGAAATAGAGAGAGATGGTACTTTTAGGAGGAACCTAACTTTTAGATCTTTGTTGAGAGTAAAAAAATGAGTTCTTGATTTTTTTTATAATTCTTAATTACAAAAATAAAATTTCACCATTTTTTAAAAACCAAGAAACCTTTCACCTTTGCAAAAAATCTCTTTACAAGCAAAATACATGCAAAAGCTTCCCTATCTCACCACTTGGCATTGCATTAACTATAAGTAGGGTAGGTGTCTTGCATGCAATAAGCCACTAGCATATCACATGCAACTGATAAGTTTGTAAAATCTCAACAAGTGTTATTATTTAAATTAGTCTAAGAGCAATATGATAATTTAACATTTAAATCAAATTCAAAGTTTGACTTTTTCAAGTCTAAAGTCAACATTTTGACTTTTACCATTTTATCCATCTCGACTAATTTTGACCTCCCGAGTATGAATATGAATATATTTTTTTGAATTCAAATCACATTTTATTATATAAAGTCAGTCAAAGTTTGACTTCTCAAAGTGGAAAGTCAACATTTTGACTTGTCACATCTTTGACGACTTCCATCAATTTTGAGCTTTTGAATATGAATCTATATTCATATTTTTAATATTTAAATCACATTTAAACATAAAGCTCCTTCTTAGACTTATAACCGATGACTATATCAAATATGTTTGTCAATTTCTCTTTTTACCTAATTTGAACAATTCGAATTATTCCATAATAATGTTCTAAGTTGATTCCTTGTGAGCTAGCAGGGGAACCTAATGGACCTATAGATCAGAGGCTCCAACGATCCGAGATTAACTGGCTAAACTCTTTTAGACTGAGTTAATTAATCTTCATTAACTAACGGGTCATTCCACTAAAGTCTCGTAGTTGCATTCCCCTCACTATAGATATATTTGTGTCAATGTGACATA
>JBBPDI010000003.1:17369406-17386514 GCA_037974545.1 Cucumis variabilis
AATGGTGAAACAATCAAACAAAGGGGGCAAAATAAACAACTATTCAATCTCTAGCTTTAATTACTTTTTTCTTTTTTAATTTATCGATTTTTGTAATTACTATATGGGAATTTGTGGAGTTACGGTGCCAATTCCTACCTAACCAATGTCCATTAACTTCTTATACATACCATAAAATATGGTTCTACAACATGAACTCCAAGTGGACATTTGGTCTAAAAAAATAATTTCATGCATCAATTAAATTAAAGAATAGTGAATCAAAATTTTTTTCACAATGTTTGTAAGATAGACGAGCTACTTTTTTCACTAACAATTAATTTTGATATGATACCCAATATTATTAAATACATATTATCATTCCTATGACTCAGAACTTGTCACTTTTTTTATCTTTTTTGTAATATTACTTTTGTAATTGTATAAAGCACTCAGATGGTTTAAATTGCCTCCAAAAGCGTTATATACATGCAACTATGAGAGTCTATGGGCCATTAATGGTAGAAGCCAACTTCTCATTAAATTTAAACCATTCTCATTTATGAAAGGAAGTTTGAACGAATCAACAACATCCATATCTCATCTTTTTCTTATATATATATATATATATATATATATACTTTTATATTGTAAATAAACATAATTACATCTCTCTTTTTTGGGAAAAGATTACAAAATCAAAATTTCTTGCTTCAAGGTCAATACAAAACCAAAACAAACTAAACTGAAATATAAGAACCAGAGCTCATACACAAATCAAACAACCAAAAGAGAGAAAAGAAAATTATAAGTTTACGTCTCGAAATAAACTATTGAAATGACAATAAAATGAAATTATTTTATGTTGTTCGACAATAAAACTTTTCACCATTAGAAATATAAAAAACTAAAATGAAAAGTATGTGATAGAAAATATAGAAAATATTGGGAATCATAAGTACACAATTGATTAGACAATTATATCTCCACTTATATAATAGCTTTTGAGATGATGCTTAAATTTGATAATATATCACCCTATTGTAAAAGATAAAGGTAGATAGTATAAATGAGTTAAAAGTAGATTTAAAATTTGAGAATGGACACCTATTGAAATAGGCTTTCCAAGAAGTGGCCAAATTCAAATGTGTCTCACATCCACTTGCACATTACATATATGTAATTGGATGCCAAAACCTCAGACAATAGGAGCGTTGGAAAAGTTATGGCACACCTCAAAATTGGTCTCCCTATTTAATATATTTCTTCTGCCTTTGGTTTTAGCCTTCATATGATATCATAACCCTTTAAATTTTACTTTTTTACTTTCTTTAAATAATTTTAAAAATTTAATTTTAATAAGTTACTAACAAATATTTTCAAACTTAACAAAATTTTATTCATAAATAGACCTATTAGCTACATTAGTGTCTATCACTTATATGATAAATGTGTATTTAGATTTATCACATATATAATGTAAAAGTTTTTGTTATTTGTATATATAAGTTAAATTTATGCTATATTTAAAAGACGCTTGCAAAAATAGCAAAAACATTTATGATAATAGGATTCATGTTATTATATTTTTTAAATTGCAAAGTAGCAAATTTAAAAGTCGATAACTCTTTGATATCATTAATTAATTGTCATATTCGCTATATGAAAAAAAAAGATGTGTTGTAAGCTGTTTTTCTTTTAAATGTTTTAATCATATGATGTTTTGATGTAGTTTAAACATTTTTTTTTCTTAATTTAATCTCTAAATGACATTTTTTTATCAAAATTAGTTACTTATTAATAATAATAATTTAATGAAAGAAAATACGATACGTGAGTATATTTTGAGTGAAAAATGCTTTGAGACAATAAAAGTTAGTCAAAATATTAGTTTGGTCTCCCTGCTTCTTTTAATTTTTTTTACTCTTAAATGCCAAATTTTACTTCTTGTACCTCCAATAATAAATATTGTTTTTATTTTTCCAAAATTCATTAAATAATGATAATAATAGTTTTCATGAGATAAAACAAGTAAAAATAGTAATATATGATAATTTTAAAAAACTTTGAAAGAACAACCGTAACCAACAATTATCAATTAAATTTAAGATTTTATTGAACATATAAAGATTAAAAATGAACATTTGAGTATAAAAACTAAGATGAACCATATTCTCAAATTATGGAAATAAAGGATTTTTTTATTTTCAAAGTATTTCAAACTATAACAAATTATTTCAGAACAACTTAAATTTAAGGTTTATTAAAAGGATCTTTTCGAAAATATAACAAAACGCTTAAATATTTGTATTCTATAGAATAATTTTAAAAACAAGAGAAACTTACAAGCCCACAATGAAAATTACAAAAATGTTGCGTGATTAATTGGCATTCAACTCGTAATATATTTGAAAAACGATCATTTAGATTTGATTTTGAAAACGATCGTTTAGATTTGACAATTCTTTTCTACACAATTGTTTGGATGATCGTTTAAATTTGGGTACCTAAATCTAAGCGATTTTTTTTCAAGATTCTTTGCTACACGATCATTTAGATTTGACTATTTTTTTGTACACGATCATTTAGATATAATCGTTTAAATTTAAGTAACCAAATCTAAATGATTTTTTCAGTATTTTTTTGGTATAAGATGGTTTATATTTGGTATATGATCGTTTAGATTTGATCGTTTAAATTTGGGTCAACGATTTTTTTTTAATCATTTATATTTGGTACACAATCTATTTAAATTTGAGCATTTACATCTGACACCCAAATCTAAACGATTTTTTAAAGATTATTTAGGGTTTAGGGTTTAGGGTTTAAAGATTTTTTAAAGATTTTTTAAAGACTATACTATCGTTTATATTTGACTATTTTTTTATACGATAGTTTAGATTTGGCTCCCAAATCTGAACGACGTTTTTTTTCTTCAAGATCCTTTATATTTGTGGACGATCTTGAACAACCAACAGTTTGGAAAAAAATAGATCTTTTATATTTGGTACATGATCTTGAATCAAATAGCAGTTTAAAAAAAATAAAATAAAAATGGTAGAATAAGGGAAGAAAGACGATGGAGAGAAAAAAAATCGCAGAAGAGGTAAGAGAAGAAAAACAATGAGAAAAGGAAGGGAAAATTATCTGGAATATTTTAAGAAAACGTTCAGCTTAATGGACTTTTTCATTTTGTTACACGGGTCGTAAATATTTTGACTATTTGTTATATTTATGAAAATTAACCTTTATTAAAAGTATGTAAATTCAAGGAAAATTTTTAAAAATAGAAAATTTGACAAAATATTTACAACATATAAGAAAGTTTTCAGATTCTATCAATAATAGATATTGATAGACACTGATATGGTTCTATCAGTAGCATTGATAAACGATGATAAAAGTCTATCAATTTCTATCCTTGATAGAATCTAAAATTTTGCTATAACCTGTAAATATTTTAATTTATTTTGCTATCTTAAAAGGGAAGTTTACAAAAATAGAAAAAAAAATTATGATAATAGAGCCCATGTCATTTACATTTTTTAAATTGCAAAAATTAGCAAATTTAAAAACAGATACCATTTGATTACTGTCTGATTATCGTCATATATACTAAATTTGAAATATACGAAAAAAAAAATATTATGAACTGTTTTTTTCTAAATATTTTTATCATCTAACACAATTTTCCTTTTTAAAAATACACCTTAAATTCTAACTTAAATATTTGAAAAGAAGACTTGTAAAATTAAACAACTTAATATAGACTAAAACGATTGTTTAATGTTCACTAATTTAAATAATGTATGTGGTTGTACTTAAAATAATAAATAAAATAAATGCATCAGGTTGTTGGCAACTCTCTAATTTAATTTTCTTCTACCCTCTTTTATTAATGTTATTATTTACATTGTTATTATTACATTATGGAATGAATATGTGGACATTAAATTCATTCATCTTACGTGCTAAGGTTAGCGAAGCTTAATAGCACTAGAATACCTAGGCAGGCAGGCATTGCACGTCTCAAGATCTTTCCTTCTTTTAAAATTATCTATATTTTTCTTCTTCCGGAATTATATATATTTATATAAAATAATATTGAATTGAGGA
This sequence comes from Cucumis variabilis, assembly GCA_037974545.1. Classification (NCBI taxonomy): domain Eukaryota; kingdom Viridiplantae; phylum Streptophyta; class Magnoliopsida; order Cucurbitales; family Cucurbitaceae; genus Cucumis; species Cucumis variabilis. The sequence goes on from JBBPDI010000003.1 coordinate 17,373,502, forward strand.
ATGTTCAATAATTTTAAAAAAAACATAATAAGATGGTTAAAGAAAATATTAGTTTATTAAACTAATATATTTTAATACAGTAATCATAAGAATAGAGGATAAACGTTCAATCTCAATTGAGGGAGTAAATGAGTGATCAGATGAACTCAGTCTTACTAAATGAGTAACCTCATTATGTACATTTTTTTAAAAAAAAAGTTTCAACATTTGAATGTTTTGTTGTTTTCATTGAGATCACTCTATAAAGTGCAACTGCAACCTATGACTATTGTCTAGTAGGAACATAAATTTCAATATGTAGTATTATTTGTCCTTGAGCCTTTGTTAATAGTCATTGTAAAATTGAGCAACACTGGAAAAAAAAATCACACAAATACAAATTTAAGTCTAATTTACAATGTTGTGAAATCAATAGTGAGCATTAAAATGGACAAAACTCTATAAATTTTTTTAAACTAAAGTTTGGATTTTGTATATATGTATTGATTATTAATAGAGTAAAAATGTGAAGAAAAAGTATTGTACTGAGATAACATTTTAAGTAACTTAAATTATTAAATTATAAGCAATAAATAAATATGAAATATATTGTTGTCGTTTTAATAATTATAATGACTTTCAACACCTCTAAAATTTCTTCATTTTTTGTTTTATATCTCTCAACTTACTTTGAAATTTCAAGTATTTTGAAAAGGTTCTAAATCTTCTATTAGAATATTAATCATCAAACTTGCAAATTTATTCCAATATATTAATAACCATATAATAGTTTAAATAAAATTAAATAAACTATGGTAAATCTAGAATTTGTTTAAGACATGGTTTTTTGCTAAAAGAAAATCAATGATTGACATAATACAAATGCATGTTCACCATCAAATCTACAAACTTACCACGAATGTATTAGTAACAATAATTTAAATAAACTATGATAAATATAAAATTCACCTAACACGTGGTTTTTTTATTAGAAAAAAAATTTAAGGATGAACATATATACTACAAATGAATCAACTTACCATACAAATGGAAAATTGATTTACTTACCAAATGCATATCAGTATTTATAAAAAAATGCATATCAGTAATAAATAATATTATCAAAATTTAAATATTTGTAGCCATTATCTTAAATTTTTTCGAAGATAAAGGGACTTCTCAAATTTTGAATTAATCATAAACCTATAATCATAAATGTCCACAAACAATAACTTATATCAACTTATATCAACTTTTTTTTTTTATAAAAAATGGTAGATACTAATTACCTACATAAAACATTTTAAGATGATAAGAAGGTAAAAATAAGATTATTACTTTCTCGAGAAATCAAGACTCTAATCATGTATCACTAATAATAATGTACTATAAATTAAATTTTTTAAATAATTCGTACAACTTATAAATTTTTCATTTAGTTTATTGTGATTATTATTTGGAAAAAGCTAAAAATACATCATAACAAAGAATCTATGTACACTTAACACAAAACACTAAATCAAAGCACTCATTGCTATATGTATATAAATCTCAGAATTCTTGGATCAAAGCACTCATTGCTATATGTATATAAATCTCAGAATTCTTGGACTTGTTTTCATAATTGACATGTTTCAATTTTGTACCCCTTACATGTGTTCTTCAAGTCTTCTTTTAAATTTTAAAGTATTAACCCATCGCAAATGCAACACAAAAAGTGATATCAATATAAACAAAGTAATAAACAAAAGAAAATATAGTGAGTAAAAAGACCAGAAAAACAAACCTAAGTAGAAGAGAAATTTCAAATGTTTATAAAAAAATTTGAAGAGTTCTTTGTATAGTTGTAGAAGATAAAAGTTACAAAATCTTTTGGAATCTCATCATTAATATATATATTATAAATTTTAAAAGTTAAATTATAGAAATAAAGAGATAACTTTTCATATTCTAACCTCTTGATCTCTTAAATAATAAGTTATGCATGAATGTGAGAATTTGAAAAGATTATAAATGATTATTGATAATTATATTTTTTTAGGGAAATTTTCAAAAATAGCAAATTTGACAAAATATTTACAACCTACAGCAAATTCTATCTCATTGATATGCTATAGTGATAGAAAACTATCATTGATAGAATTCAAAATTTTGTTATAGCTTGAAAATATTTTAATTTATTTTGCTATTTTTAAAAATATTTATTTTTTTAAATTATGAAGGTGAGAATTTGAATAGATTATAAATGATTAATGATAATTATATTTTTTATATTAATTAAATAATCATAAATAAAAATCAAGTGAATTTGGTTGATATTGTAAATATAGAATTTGACAAGGGCTAGAATCATCCAAAAATGATTCTCCCCTTAAGCCATTTTTAATATAGTAATTATAATTATATATATTCTTGGACATTTTTAAAAATAGCAAAATAAATTAAAATAATTAAAAGCTGTAGTAAAATTTTGGATTCTATCAATGATAGTCTTCTATCATTATAGTATATCAATGAATATCAATGGTAGAATTTGCTATAGTTGTAAATATTTTGTAAAATTTTCTATTTTTGAAAATTCCTCTATATTCTTTTCGATTTTCGACGATAAAAAATTCAAATTTTCATACTCAATTTATAGCAAAAAAAAAAGAAAAAAGAAAAAGAAAAAGAAAAAAGAAAAAAAAAAGACGATGACGACTACTTCTATTGGGGTCATTGTTACTTAACTAATTTTTTTTAGAAAAATTGCATCAAATGACAAAAATATTTAGAAGAAAACAGTTCATGACACTTATTTTTTTGTGTAGATTGTAAATATGGCAAAATTAGTGATATCAAACGACTATCATATGGTAATTATAGAGCTATCAGGGGCTATCAAACGGTAATCATAGAGCTATCGACTTTTAAATTTACTACTTTTACAGTTTAAAAAAAGGAAATTTTTTAAAATAGCAAACAAATTAAAATATCTACAAGTTATAGCAAATTTTTGGATTCTATCACTGACTGATAGTCTTCTATCACTATAGCATATCAATAACTATCAGTGATATAATTTGCTATAAGTTGTAAATATTTTGTAAAATCTACTATTTTTAAAAGTTCACCTTTGGAAAATGTAATGACATAAAATTTAGAAAATGTGTAGTGACATGTGTCCTATTATTATAATTTTTTTTGTTATTTTTGCAAGGGCTCCATTTTTTTCTCCTCACTTAAATCCGGGACTTCCTTTTATAAAATGAAAATTCATTTTGTTTATGTAAGGAAATACATTTTTTTTTCTATGTACTTTGTCGAAGAGGTAGGGTTGCTATTCGTAAAAGATGTCATTATCTATATTGTCACCTACATTTAGAAATTAGAATAGAATATGATTTCAATAAATTTTATAGTAGCATACTTAGTTAAAATTCAAGGGTCATATAAATTTTAAAATTTTAAAAGGATATTCTTGAAGGTGGATTGAGCTCATTAGACGAAGCCAAGATAATACGGATGGTGGGCTAATCATTATTAACAGATCATTAATCCTATTAATGGTGTGTTTTGTTTAATGTTTCGAGTGTTACACTTTAAATTAAATTTTAAAAAAATTGATTTTTAAATGTCCACTTCCTAATTTGTATAATTCTTAAAATTATAAAAAACACTTTGAAGTCATTTAACTCTCTTCTACTATGTTCTCACGGTTAACCAGTGAAGTGCTGACTATCACTACCAATGAATTGTGACGACAATTACCTTTGTCAATATAGTCCGATAACTCAATAGCAAACTGAAATCAGCTGCCACCACCACCAACTCCAATGCGCAACTACCTTAAACAACCAACTTCGGTTATCATTATTTTAAATTATATTAGTCCAAAGTATTTTAAAACCATTTTATATTAATTTGAAAAAAATAAAAACACTTTTAATACAAACAAGTATATTAAAAAAACTGGTGAGAAGGAGTTTTCAACGCTTAATTATCTTTTATTTTAGGAAAATTACATTAATGACAAAATTTTTTTTTAAAAAAAGCTCATAACACATCTTTTTTGCATATTGCAAATTTGACAAATATAACGGTAATCAAATGGTAATCTAATAGTAATATGCTTTTAAATTTACTATTTTGAAAATGTAAGTGACATAGATTCTATTATCATAATTTGTTTTTACTATTTTTGCAAAGTCTCCTTTATTTTAAATCATTTATAAATTTAAAGTGTTTAAATGAAAATTGGTTTTTTCAAAAACTTTTTTTTAAAGTGGGTCTTAGGTTAAAAAAAAAAAAAAAACATCCTTCAAGTTTGTGGTTGTAACACCCCAAACTATCAAGTTAGTTTTAATTTATTTTTTTGTTATTTTGGATTTTGGGTTTTATGTGTGAAATTGTTGGATTTTGAAATGTTTGGTGATGAATTTTGACATTTGAAATTTCATTATTAAACTTTCAAATTTTGGATTGGTGTGTTGGTGAATCTAAATGTGTAAAGTTAGAAGTGTTATGAGTAAGCATTGTTAAGTATGGAAGTATGAGAATAATTATACCATGATATAATATTAGTTATTAAGAGAAATATATTATGTTTTTTTTATTGGGAAGAAAGAGAAAGAAAATTAAAAGTGATGGAATAGGTGGTTAATGAAGAGAGAGAAGATATTAATTGGAATAGGAAAAGGAAAAGGAAAAAAAAAGAATAAGATGAGTATTTTAGGGAAAGTAAATAATAATAATAACGATATTATTATTATTATTGTATTTATTTAAAGCCACTTGTGATGCGTGCCAAGCAACACTATCATCTTCCTCCCTTCAACCCTAGCCGCCTCGTCACTGTGCACCTCCGTCGATCGCAAACTCCATGACGACGATCGGTCCGACGAAGCTCGTTCTCCACGTTGTTCTTCGTCCGACATCTCCGTTGGATCTTTTTAAGTCACGTGTCTCTCTCCGTTCCAAAGCCGAGACATCCCGAGTCATGCACCAACCATTGGTCGATTTCGTCAGTTGCCTGTGCAACGCGTTTCGCCACCGCAAGCTGCTCGTCCGCGGTGGTTTTTGTTAAGCATCGGGTCCAAGCCGTTTCTCCCTAGGTGAGCCACGATTGGTGAGTTCATTTGTGGGTAATAATGATTGGGTTTGGCACCCCATTAATCACTGTTTATCTCAAATACACCAAGTTATGGATCTAAGTTGATGTATGTTGCTTGAAGGTTCAAGCATAGTTGAGGAACGGAAGTTGTGAATTTTTCCAATTAAGGCGGTGTGGGATGCATTCTTAAACTTGGGGTAAGTTTGGATAAGCTTGGTTGCTAATTAAACGGTGATGGTTAGCGAAATTATTAATTGTAATTTTTGTTCATGGTTAGGATTGAGTAGTGGGAGAACCTGACTGACCAGTGAATTATCGTATTTTTAGCAAACTCCAGGTAAGAGATTTCCCTATGTTAACCATTTTGAAGCTGTTTGTACAATCTGTATTGTTCAGTGGTGCAACTAAGATAGACACGACATGACTATTTGAGATAGCCATTTTATGATTGAGATGAAATATCACTGTTACAGGATATGATTGAATATGTTATTTTTGAGTTATGCCTGACTGAGCTAAAATGTGATGTTATGTTGAGCATGCATAAGCTATAGTGTTCTGTTATGCTTGCCTGTTAGAGTCATACCATATGGGTGTTCCTTAGGTTCATCACCTATGTATGCCTGTGTGGCTAGTTTGAGATGTGATTCGATGGGATCACTTACAACCCGACTTTCCATTAGGGTGGTTCCTTCAGGATCATCGAGAGTCCAGATGTGTCTCGATGAGACCACTGGATGGTGTGCATTCGGGAGTACAATAGTATATGGTACTGTGTTATAGGACTGTAACGAGAGGCTAACAGACACATAGTGAGACTATTAGTGGGACTCTTATTGAGTATAAATTATAGTCACTCTCTTAAACGTTTTATTTTTCAGGTAAGGGTAGAGGCAAGGGTAAGCTGGCGAATGATCAGAAGTGGCCGTGGTTCGCCATAGGGAACAGTTCCAGTTTTTTTCCGCACTTATATTTCAGTAGTTATTTTTAGAAGTTTGTTTCAAAACTCGGGTTTAATTATTTTAATTATTTCTCTTTATTTTAAGGGCCCAACCTAGTATTTGATTTGCTATACGACTATTGAACTAATTATTTCGTTTTCCCTTTATAGATAATTTTATTACTATCATACTCTAAGTGATCCCGTCAAACCACTCATAAAACATATACTGGTGGTCTCGTTGAAATCACACAATAAAGAAATGTGGTGATCCAAGAGACACCCCTATGGGTACGATCTTAATAGACAAAGTTAATAAAGTACCACAGTCCATAGCGTGTAACATATGATAACATCATAACGTGACATGAATATCGATCATAACGTCCTTATCTTGTGATCAATATACCATGCATTATAACATGGTCATATCAGCCATAACATATCAGTCCACATCATCAGTCATCTATATCATTCACATTATGCATCTTAGCTACATGAATACATAATGGAAGTTACATGCAAACTCTTAGTTCTGTTTCGAAAGTCTAGTAGTAGAATTCATTCAATAAATGGAGGCAACGCCAAACGGTAAGCTATGGCCAATCAGTTCAAGTATCTCAAACTGTCATAGAAAATGTGGACTCAACTTTTCGTTCTTATCAAATCTCAGAACACCCTTCATAGGTACTACCTTCTAAAAAACCATGTCCCACATTAAACTTTAGATCCCTACGTCGTTCATCAATCTAACTCTTCTATCTACTCTATAGTGTCAACATACATGCTCTAATCTTCTATACAACTTCATTGGTGGACTGAACTAGCTCAAGGTCTAACATCCTTTACTCACCAACCTTACCTCAACAAACGGGGGATCTACAACACTTACCATACATAGCATGAAACGGTGTCATGCCAATGGTAGCCTGATAGCTGTCATTATACTAACTCCATCAAATGCAAATGAGAGTCCCAACTTTCTGAAAACTCTAGTACACAAGCTTACAACATATACTCCAAAATTTGGTTCTAACGCTCTGTTTGACCATCAGTCTAAGCCTGAAAGGTTGTACTGAAGTATAGTCTCGTGCCCATGCTAACCTGAAGTTCTTTCCAAAACATGGAAGTGAAATGGGCATCTCTATCAAAAAAATCGATACGAGCACTACCTTATGCAGTCTCATTATCTCAGTCATATACAATTGTGCCCACTTACTGGCAGTATAAGTCGATTTCCTTGCAATGAAATGTGCTGACTTCGTGAGCCTGTCAACAACAACCCAAATCACTCTATAACCCTTTAGAGTCTTAGGTAGTCCTGTAATGAAATCCATAGACACATTCTTCACTTCCACCTTGGCACACTTAAAGGTTGCAACAAACCTGCTAGCTTATGTCTCGATGTAACATTTAGTAACAAAGTCTACCACCTCTCTCTTCATACTTCACCACCAGTAAACTTGTTTCAGGTCTGATACATCTTTGTACTGATTGGATGCATAGAAAATGGAGAACTATGAGCCTGAGTCAATAACTCTATCTTAACTGCATTGTCTGCTGGTGTCACACCCCACCCTTGGCACCTACTTTCTTGTCTCAAGATATGGCATGATGTCAATCGAAGTTGTTTTCCTCTTGAACAACTTCAACTTATACATGACTTGAACACATAAAACATTCAACAGTAGAAGTCTTTAAACTTGAAATACCTAAAACTGTAGTGTGACCCATTTGAATTTTTTTTATTAAAACCAAGTGAAAAGTATATCAAACGTAAAAGTATAAACTCTTAAATAACAACAGTAAAATTTTAAAGTAAACCAATTCCTTTTATGAGTGAAAACCAAGTTAGCCTGACAGTAGTATGTTTAGTACATGGAGATCCACAATCTATACCTGGAAAGTGGTAAAGCATTTTTGAAATGGTAAGTCAAAAGACTTAGTGAGCAATGGCTTTAAGAAAATAGGTTTTCATAAACATTTTTAATGTAAAACTGAAGCTTAAATACATTTATCAGTAAATCATCATTTCAAAACGTGAAACTTGAAATATAGAAATCTTTTGTATTTTCGAAGACAGACCACCATAACACAGGCAGTATGTACCCCTTCTTCCAAAGACAGGACAGTCGATGGAAAGTTATCCCCCTCATTTAAAGTATAAATATATACCATTCTTGATGGCCCATAGTTAAAAATAGGTTTGTGTTTTATACCATCAATATGGAGTTAACCGCATGTATACAAACGGTCTCGTGTTATGTTTGGGCATGGCACAAAAAAAATATTTGAAAAGATGAAATATTTTCTTGAAAGTATTTGAAATATTTCCTCGAATCATGAAATCATATCATAACGTAAAATATCATTTCAGTAAACATTTATCAATAACATGACTTGTATAAGAACTTCAGAACATGTAAATTCTGAAATCATGTTTAGTAAATACTTTGTAAATTATGGTATTACTCACAAGCTATTGTTTACAGAGCTTGAAAACATGTTTCATAAATAAAAACATGGTGCTACTCACAATACTTGAATAGCCTTGGTCTCAGGAATTCCTTCCAATTCTCCTTGTCTTGAAAAATTTATATTTATTCCTTATTTAGGCCATTGAACATGAAAATATTCAAAATATCCTTAAAAAAATTTCAAAAATATCAAAATAGCCCAACACATCTTGAAAACAGCCCATCAGAACCCATTGTCATGGAGTAGGGGCTGGCCACGCGCATATGGTTTGAGGCCTTAGCATGCTAACCTCACAGTGGGATGCACGCACCCTGTGCTAACCTCACAAGGGGTTGCCGCACGCATGCTTTCTACCTACCTAGTGCCATCACCTACCTAACGTGCACATTGGTGCTCTCTACCCACCGTGTGCCCACTAACGTTTTACAGTAATGTCATGCGTGCAGCCTGAGCGTGCGTCTTGTTGCTTAATTGTGTCATGACATTGTCATATGCATGCAATCTAACCTAAAATAACCTCTATAAAGAAAAAGCATGCCCATCTCGCCCACACATGCATAACTCGTGGCTATTAGCCAGTTAGTGTTTAAACTTCCAGAAACATGACTCATCTTTGAAAAATGATAACTTAAATTTCATAACTCTTTTGACTAAGCTTCCTTCTACAAAGTTTCTCTAAGATGAGTTACTGTTCTTACCTCAAAACTTCATAATCAAATTCCAAGTATCAGGTCCTATGCCCACTTGAAATGCACCTTGCTTAAATTCACCCGAGAAATGACCTTCTCACCTTCTCTTAATCAAAACACAAACTTCCTTGAATCCCAATCACACAGCAAACCTCACTCATAAATGAGACTCCATTTCTGAATTTTTAAGACTAATTTGAGTGGTTTTGCACAAGTAAGTTGTAAGAAATTGATTGCTGAAGTTGGCCTATTTATAGAGTCTCATGCATGCCATTAAGGTGACATTTAATCCATGATTAAATTGACCTCTTGATCGTGTAATGAAACTTAAACACTTCCTCCACATCCTACTTGACCATAAAATGCATGTTGACATGGTTTTGACATTTAAACTTACTTTCGATCAAATGCCCACATCATGCCAAGCATATATTCAACTCATATGGCTAACCTCAACGGCTTTGTCGTATGGCTTGGCCACATAGCCCTCTCAACGCCTAGCTTGGCTGCCTAGCCATGCATACTACTCCTTCCTGTGTGACACTCTTCCTCTCCGAGCTAACCTCTCAACCTTTCTTGCGTGATACCCTTCCTCGCCATGCCAACCTCTCAACCTTCCTTGTGTGGCCCTTGGCCACTCAAATCTAATACTAAATGCCTAGTCCCTTGCCTTGCCGCCTAGATAACCTCTTGCCTAGCCACACACCTACCAAGCTTCAAAACCTAATCATTTCAACCCCACACCTTGTCTTTGGAGTTTTCTTCACTCCCACATGCCTTCTTCATACCTAGGCCATTTCTAATGTCAACACTTAGCCAAATAACCTCCAAAGACAAGTTCCTTGCCTAGTGACACTACTTTTAGGGTTCTTTTCTCATTGGCTGCCTACTTCATGTCCAAACGCCCCTCTTTAGAGATGCTCAAACCCTATCTTGTCGCCCATGACACTCATAGGTTCTTTTGGCCTTCCTTTCCACCCATGCTAACATTTAAAGACAAAATCACTTCTTTTGGACATTTAGCCAAAATTTTCTAACTTTTTGCTTTTTCTTAAAAATTAAACCTAACTTCTTAAGCTTTCTAGTATTTTATTCTCTCTTCCTATAAATTCCATTTTCTCTTGTCCTTGACTAATCTTAGTAAATCGAAAGGTTAAAGAAATTTTAGTTTTCACAGCTAGCGCGCATAATCGTCTCTCAAACATAAGTTTGTCATTAGAGGATATTGGAGAACTCCTCAGCTTGGTCTGCTTTTGAAAGTTTGTACTTCTCAAAAAAATAAGCATCATTAAGCTGAGCAAAAATAATTCCTTGTCTCAATGTAGGTTGTACTAACAACTGAGCTAATTCGTGAGGTGACTTCCCCTTATAAAATTGCAATTTCAACTCTCTCGAGATCTCTGTGCAAAAGGACATGTCTAGTAATAAGTTCTGCTGAATGTGATGCCTTCCTACTAAGAGCATCAACTACCACATTCGTCTTATCTAGGTGGTATAAAATCTCATAGTCATAATCTTTTACTAGCTCAAGCCACCTTCGTTGTCTCATATTTATTTCCTTCTGAGTGAATAAGTACTTCAAGCTCTTATGGTCAATAAAGATTAGAATCTTCTCACCAACAAATAGTGCCTCCAGATATTTAGTGCAAAAACTACTGTGGCCAACTCTAAATCCTGTGTAGGATAGTTGACAATGTGTACAAATATCCATTATTATAACCTATTTTATTAGAATAATGAGGTCAAAACGCATAAGAAGATCACAATGCGTAACTTATCTTGTAAATGTATAAGTATTTAGAAATACAACTTACATAAGTATTATGCCTATTTTACGCGATCTTCATGTTTAAACGCGAGATAAGTAGACAAGAAGAAATGAGCGAATCAGTAAGGACATATCACGCACAGGCAACGCGATGGAAAATCGCCTGATGAATAATATCTCCAGAAATAGAACCACGTCATCACAGGAGGAAGACTCACTAATAGAGAATAATAATAGTTGGAGTGATGTAAATTCATAGGACTAAAATCGACGTTAACAATCTCAGAATAATAGAAGTTTCCCGCCTGAAGTTGCCTATAAAAGTACTTCACCTTCACCAAGCAAAATAGGTCTGAATGGACCAAAAAGAGGGCCTACATGGGTCAATTAGGGGTCTGAATAGACCTTGAGAGAGAGAGAGTTTAGATGAACTGCAAGTGTAAAGAGTTCATTCTTCTTCTTCTACGGCTATACTGTGAGTGAGAGCTCGAGGCTTAGGTAGAGAAGAAGACCATTCCCTTCCGTTCCATAACATGTAATAATGTTTCATTGTTCTATCTTTCATTTTTATATTCTTTGTAATATGTACTTGAATATTGTATGTGGCCTACAATCTACATTTTTTGTATGTATTACATGTTTATGCCTTTTCAATCCAACATTCATTTATTTTCCACCAATCAATTTGTTATTCATAGCATAGGTAGATGATAAGTTCTTGATAAGAAGAATTACTTATAAGTCTTACTGCGTTAGTTGAGCTACTCTCATCGTTTGGTCATCATAAATCACTAACTAACCGAGAGGAAAAGTAGCTAGAACCTAACTAATACACACAGGAAAGAGCTTTGCCCTTCCTTGTGAGATTATTTACAACATTTATGTCCCGAAAGGAGAATAATTATGGATAGCAGGCATGGAGAGGTTATAGTCTTTAATTGTGAAATCCTATACGATTTATAAGTAGTCCCTTATAGATATAACTCGCCAATTCGTACTTAGTCATATGGATCTCTAAAAGTGACCATGTGTGCCATATGACTTCGAGAGAAGAAAGACTTAATCATAAGTATGGTTTAGTGAGGTACATCATATCAAGGTTATTTCATTACTTATTCGAATGATAATACGTAGACAGTCCTTCCTTCATTTCTCTGATACAAGTTACTTCACATTACAACACCACTTTCTTGTTCCCTCGTTACAAACTCTCGTTGCTTAGTTTAGCATAGTTTAACATTTTTTATATTTCTTATTCTTTAATTCTTTCATATCCCCTAAATGAGAAGAAATACCTAGAATTAATGTCTTGAAACAATTTCTTGCATTCGACCCTGGTTCACCCAGGTAAACCTACTGTTTCACTTGCACTTGGACAAGCAGTCGAAAAACTTGTAGTCAATGAGGACTTATGTATTATGCGATGAAGAGGTACATGGTGAGCATTTCACATGCTATGAGACCCGTGACTTATTACCAAGTGTTAAGCAAGCAATACAAAAAGATTTGGTGAGCACATTACATGCAATGAACCTACATAATGACGTATTGCAATTGCATTACACAAATGTGAAACTATCATGTCCCAAAACAAACGATCCCAGTAGTTCTGCTCATGACTCTTTAACTGTTGAGAGTTATAAGCACCCACCTTACCTTGCTGCATCAAAACATAACCCAGTCCCTTCTTAGAAACATTACTGTAAATCATACAACATCAAGATCCATCTGGCATTGCAAAGATGGGTGCAGTAACAAATTTATTAGCTCAAAGAGTCTTCAAAACCTTATGCAAATGCTTGTCATGCTTAGCCTCTGTCTTTGAGTAAACCAAGTGTTGGGACAAATTTTGACTCATTTAATAATAGCCTACTCTCAATTATATCATGCATATTTTCACTATTTTGATATTTTTAATACAGAATATGAAAGTAGACTTCAATACGAACCAAACGACATGAAAATCACTTAAATCAGAGTTTAAACGAAGGAGAACAGGCAAAATTAATATAAAAGGGCATTTTGGTAAATATCGAAGAAGAGGGACACGTGTCAGCCCCTCATACG